>CAAKHC010002070.1:2973-19682 GCA_901007825.1 Macroramphosus scolopax | reverse complement strand
CACACACACACACACACACGTACACACACACACACACACACACACACACACATATATATATATATATATATATATATATATATATATATATATTGCCATCACTTCAGTTCCACAGAGAGGAGGCAGCTATGATGAAGGCCCTGTCACCGCAAGTCAGGTGCTTGCTCCTCAGTGGTAGAGACAGAAGGTGTGGCATCAGAGGAGCAGAAGCTGCTGGAGGGAGTAAGGTGGTGGAGAAGATGGGTGGGGTAGGCCTGGTTGTAGTAAGGAGAAGGAGCTTGACTTTTATCCATTATTGGAGCAAGTGGAAGTTCTGGAGGACAGGAGTCATGTGATCTTTTTAGAGCTCAGTTATTCTGTGTCCCATTAACGCTCAGATTTGATCTGTGTCTTGACTTTTCTCAGGAGGATCGTTACGCCTTTCTTGCTGAGTGGTATGACCCTATTGCAGCTCTTCTGCGGCGCTACCAACTGTTCTACTACCCTAAAGATGGCTCAGTGGCAATGGTAAGCATTTACTGGTGCAGTTAACACTTAAAATTTTTGGTATGCTGCCTGTGTCTACATTTTTTGGACACCAAAGACGACACAGTGTCATTCACTGCTGAACGCTTTAGTACTTTGTCATTTTTGTAATGATAGTAGGCCCTTCTAATCTGATAACATTTCATCAGTCATAAACTACTTCAATCTGCAATCTTCTCATTTGCAGTTTGATGTTAAGAACCAGCGAATATTTTTGAGGCGGACCAAATGTGATGACTTTCATCAAGAGGACCTTTTCGTTGGGAATCGAGTAAACGTGTTGACACGTCAGCTTAATCTGATTGAATACGGAGATCAGTACACGGCTAACAAGCTTGGCAGCAAAAAGGAAAGGTATGATTGTGCAGGTTGTTCTATGAGTCTTCATGATCCTCTCCATACAGGCCACGCAGCTGTACATCAGCGTGTAAACAAACCCTGCAACTGAAGCTCACAATCTTTATTTTAGATGAATGTCATCTTTTCTACAAAATATAATCTACTCCGTCCTCAAAATGGAGAACATTGTGGTGAATAACATGAATAGTGTATTTTGCGATGTGTTGATAAGTGTTTATTATTACCATCATTTGAAGGAGGATTTAATTTACATTCTTCTATAATCTCAGACACTGCACATCTATTAACACAAAATACAGCAACATGATTTCAGTCCTGTTTATTGAACTAACAGGATACATCTGTTTGTGTTCCTGTTGTGTATTTATTACTGTGTTTTATTCGGTTTAATTTTCCAGAACTCTTGCTCTGATGAAGCCAGATGGAGTTACAAAGATCGGAGGTGTGCTGGAACTGATTTACTCCTCCAACTTGATTGTGACCAAAACCAAAATGACAAAGCTTACATGGTGAGATCAGAGCCTCACTGGTGAGAGTCTAATAACAATACAAAAAGTCTGACTGGGTAACGAAAGAACCCGACTCTTATCAGAGAGGGAGACGCATGCTGCCTGTGCCAGTTCTCTCACAGAAACAGATGGATGACCGTGTGCTATCACACATATTGGGAACATATGGTGTTCTGAGGGGCAGAGAACGTTGGCATTTAATTAACAACTAACAGGTTTCAGGTATTCTGTCATGGTGCAATAATATTATTAAACCAGGGTAGGCAGCAACATTAAGCATCCTAAAGATATTTGTCTTAGCCCCCCCACCCCTCCAAAAAGGAAGAAAGAAAGAAAGCCCCTAATTTCCTTATTCATATGGATCTTCCTTATTTTATATTTGTGTAAAAATTCCTTCAACAACATGCATATAAAATAATGTTTTATAACCAAATATATGTTAAATGTTTCCACCACTGTTGGAAAAAAACGGGTCTGATGCTGTTAAATAAGAATCATAAGAAGTGTTTTTCACTGTGGAGGAACAACCCCAGCACATTTCTAAAACATCCTGAGAGGATATGACCTCACTGACCTCTCTTGAGAGGGTTAGGAGGTTTACAGCAGTCCTTACATTTGCACATATCAACCTGCTAAAGCAACATTGTCTTCTGATGCCCAGCAACTTCTCACCATCTTGCAGCCCCAGTAATTAACTGTAAAATTATATTTTATTCAAATGCTTTTAGCTCAGATTTTTTCAAACAGTGATGAAGATAAAATCCTACACAAAGTGGACAATTGCACAGGAAGAAATGAGTATTAGTCTCAGTTTGTATTGAAGACAAGAGATAACATGGCTGATGGTTTTCTGTGCGTTACAGGAGCCAAGCTGCAGACTTCTATGCAGAACATCAGTCAAAGCCTTTCTTCAAGTGAGTGCCGTGTAAATGATTTACAGGTTCCTGGTTGCCGATCATTTCCATAATACCCCTTTAACGATGATTCTAATGACATTCTGGTGGAAATTGAACACATGCAATGAATCTCACCCACTGCTAGAAGGTATTGCTTTTAGATGAAGGTGTTAATCGAGAGTTGCTCCACTTTGCAGCCACCTGGTGCAGTTTGTGTCCTCGGGCCCTGTGGTTGCCATGGAGCTTATGGGTGATGAGGCTATGTCTATCTGGAGGAAGCTCCTGGGACCTGCAGACTCCGCTGTGGCACAGAAGGAGGCACCTCAGTGTGTCCGTGCCCGTTTTGGAACAGACAGCATAAAAAATGTCGGACATGGCTCTGACTCACTTGCTGCTGCCGCAAGAGTGAGTAGCTTAGTTACTGTTGAGAAGTACCACTGTGCTGCATGCTCCACATTCACAGGAATTAACATAAATATATTTTCTGTCTGCTTCATCAGGAGCTTGAATTTTTTTTCCCTTCAACAATTGGCCACGGTCCCTCCAATACAGCCATCTATACAGACTGCACATGCTGCATCATCAAACCTCATGCCATCTCAGAAGGTGAGAACAACACAAGATATCATCTAATGACTGAACAATGACTTTCATTAGCAAGTATTTTGTTTGTAACATGTCTGAAAGCCTTTTCAACTCAGTGTATAAGGACAGTAATAAAGTAAAGTTGACCTAATTTGGCTCTCCTGGTGCATGTTCATGGAGCCCACTGGAGCTCTGATCTGTGAGATGCAACATTCTCTGGTGGGAACAGTTGTTGATCAAGGAGAGACCTGGACTGCTTGTTCCAGACATTTAACCCCAAATGCTTTTGGTTCCAATAAACATATACACTGATTTGGTCTGTACAGAAGGTTTTCAATGGCAATTTAGTTGGTTTATCATTTGTACTTGTTTATATTTGGACTCTGTTCTCTCCTTCTATTTGGTCGACCTGACATCCTCTGGAGCCTTTTATTTTTCCATTGATGAACATCAACATAGACAAACCAGAGCAGAGATGACATTTTGATTAAAAGAGGCACTGTGGACTCTGAAGAACTGAAACCATTCATAGTATTCATGAGTTTAAAGGCTGTAATAATACCCAATGCATAGACTGTTAATAGAACCTGCATATCTAGGTGTGCCAAGATCCTGGTATTGTGAATACTGGCTCCCTGGCATGATTCTCCACCACAGCTATGTGGAAGGAAGCCAACGTTAATGTTATCACTGAACAAACCTGTCACTTCCTGCTACGACAAGTTCAAGTAATTGCAATGAGAAAGGATCCTTTGAGAAACTTAACTTAAATATGGGCTGGGTTTGTTCTGCTGGAGGCCATCATTTAGAAATAACTGTAAAACTCACAATCAGCTGCAATAATATTAAAAACACTGTTGACGGCGGCATAGTTACAGCTGCATGAATCACTGGTGGTCTTGAGATTAGATTCAGTTACATTAGGTGTCATCAATCCAAGTATTGGACACATTTAAATATTCACCTGATGATGGCGCTCCTCTCTACTCTTTTCTGTACAATTCCTAAACAGAAAACGCTCCCTTGGCTTCCGTAACCTCATTAAGTTGCTGTCAGTCATGATGTCACTTCCTATTTATTAGCGTCAAATAACTAATGGAACAGATGTCAGTGTGATGGGAATGACTTAAAATGAAAGAAACCATCTTTGAGAAGAATTTATCTGGGGTTTACTTTGTTTTTGTTATTTCAAGTCCAATATGTTAACTTTGAGGGGGCGGGACTTATCAGCTGTATTGACAGTAGCCACCAGGGGACGATCAAGATCTGTCTGCCTTATTTCTCGGAGCCAGTTATGACGTTCATTGGCTTCATATGTTCTTGGTTTTAACCTGTAGAAATCAGTTGTCATTTAGTAGAATGATCACTGATAGAGGTGGGCGGGACCTCGATACCGTGGCTCCATCCCCCGATCACAACAATTTGTTTGGCTTCAACAGTTCTTCTTACAGTTGGAGGAAGAAGGGGCTCGTTGTCCAGAAGTCATTTATATGTAGAGCTGTTTAACTAACTTAACTAATCTGTGCCTGATTACAAACATTTGTTACACCTTCAGGGTTTAGGTGACACTTTTGGTCTCAGCTAATAACAGTGACCCAGTCTGGACCAGGTGAACACAAACTGGGATGTAGATCAGATCACAGACAAATACTCACAAAAACTAGCCTTGAGGATCCCTAAAGAGACTAATTTGCGCTATAGCTACGTGTTCAGGGCAGCGGCAGTCACAGTGGGGACAAAGGAAGTTGTGACTCAAAATGCATTCAGACCTGACTGGAATAGAGAAGCTTCTGTTGCCAGGCACCCAGAATAGAATCTCCTAGCAACAGGACCAGCTGTTTTTGGGAGCTGCGTTGAGTGTGTGCCTATCCAAGGCAACCTGACGCTGCTGCCTGTGGAGGGCACAGAAGACTCAGGAGGTGGTTACTTACCTAATGCACATGTAACTGGACTGTGACTGAGCGATTAGCTGAACGGGAGAAATTCATCAGCACTCGCTGTCGCATCTAGTGCATGTTGAATGTCATGATTACACTCAGCAGCATTTAGAATGGATGGAAATGTAGACATCTACTCTCCTGCCTTACAAGTACAGAGGGTCCTTTTTATCAGGATGACCGACTGATATTAGGAGGCTGGCGCCCTACTTCAATGATGTGCGTCTGCAGCAGTCTGACCTTCACTGTCAATGTTGCACCTTTGTCACTCTGTCTGCCTTTTATTACACAGATGTACAGCCACAGTGACAAAAGCCAAAGCTCTTTATCTTGCTTCCTGAAGTGTCTGCACAGAAACAGTGATGCGTGTCCTGGAATAGATGGGAAATCTGTAAAACAATCTCAGCGTAGACACTATAATCTGAGACTGTTGCCAACATAAGATAACATGTCTAAACAGAAGCACTAGGTTGGCTTTGTAGCACCTTCAATGATAACAACTCGAGCCATATCATCAGCTCTTGGATTATGTAATTTGTTGGACCATGTGACTTAAATCAGAAGTGATAGCAGCTGCAGGGATTATTTGCTTAGGCTCACATTGAAGACTTAATTGTTGCAGTAAACCCCTGACTTGTCAGTTTGTGTAAACAGCTCATAAAAGTTGACAGATAACAGCTTTTATGTGTCCACAGGCCTGACGGGGAAGATCCTGTCCTCCATTTCTGCTGCTGGATTTGAAATCTCAGCTCTTCAAATGGTAAAAGTTCCAGACTCATGTCCTTCTGCTTTGGATTGGTAGAGTATGTTATACATTATAATAATGGATGGCTATGGCCCAGTTAGTGTGCTCGTTGTCAATGTGTCTTATCTTTACTCATGTGACCAATATACTGATCTAACCCAACCTGAGTGAACAAACAGTGACCTCTTCCAGCCCATTCGTTGGCTCATCAGATGTGATGCACACACTGGGCTGAAGGACAAAGGAAATCAATCAGGGTTTTATCCCTGTAGCCACATTGTGAGCCCGTGCTGCACTGATGGGAGTGAAACAAGTGCACATCAGCTAATCATGTAGGGTCATTTGTCAAAAACTATGATCTCATGTTCTTGATAGGTTAGCACGTTTCTATGGTAATTATGATGATGCGGTGGACATGTATCACAGCACACACACACACTTCACGGCATCCTCTCCATCTCACAGCTTCTCTCTCCACAGGCCACGTTTCTGATGTGAGATGATAACTGATAACTGATGTTCTCTTCCTAGTTCAACGTGGACCGGCCGAATGCAGAGGAGTTCTATGAAGTTTACAAAGGTGTTGTTACAGAATATCCTGTGAGTAGAATCTGTGCCTTGTTGTGCCATTACAGCGACGACCTGAACCAAACTAATGTCACTGTATTGTAACTCTTTACTCTCACTTTAGATGAGTTTCACTTTTCCAACAGTCAAACATGTAACAGTGAGGAGCTGTGTGTTAGCATTATCAGTTGAATTGGTTGAAAGTGGAATAAAAGACCTTTCTGACAATGTAGCTATTTACTATGATTGAGTCAAGTTTAAGGTGGTGCAGATGTTAGTTGTTGTTGCCCACAGAGACACAACCAACATGTGTTAATATTATTATGATGGTTTGAACAGTCTTTCACCGTGTCCCTGCAGAGTATGGTGACTGAGCTGTGTTCTGGACCCTGTATGGTCCTGGAGATCCACGGCGCTGACGCATCCAAGTCATTCAGGGAGTTCTGTGGCCCCGCTGATCCTGTGAGTCCAAACATATTATAAATAATGATGTGAAAAGAAATGTGTTGACAGTCTGTATGTCCTCTGCAAGTGATTATCCCTCCGTCAGCTCCTCTTGAAATGAGATATTGAGATGCTTCTTCCTTCCTCAAATAGATCCTCACATACTGTAACTGATGATGTCAGTGTGGAGACGTCAGCAAGCTCAGTGTTTGTTCTCCAGGTTCTTACCTGAAGGTCTGAACTCAGACAGTCCACTGACCACGAGCTGGAACATGTTTGTTAGTGTGTGTGTGTGTGTCTGTGTGTGTCTGTGTGTGTGTGCGTGTGAGTGTGTTTGTGTGTATCTGTCTGTCTGTGTGTGTGCATGTTTGTGTGTCTCTCTGTGTGTGTCTGTGTGTGTGAACGCCTGCATGCATGCATGTATGTATGTGTGTGTTCCTGGATACTGTGGAATCAGTGCTGCAGGGCTGTGCTGGTGCGTGATGTGAAATCTAATGATAAGACGCTCCGTTTGGTAAAAGGTGGGACTACAAGTTCAGCCGGTCCGTGACTCATCTTGTATTTAAAGAGTTCAGATGTTTTATCTGATTTTCATCTGTTTCCACTGTTTGTAACTTAAATAATTGACCTTGTTTGTTTCATATTCCGAGTCAGCCACAGTGGAAACATCCCTGACATGGCAGCCACACAGTTAGTTGATTAGCTAATGATTTCCAGGTCTCGTGACGCTACACTGCAGCTCATTGATGCCAAAATAATTAAGCCTTTGCAACAGTCTTCTGTTATTTTATCAGTTCACATCTGCAGGATCAGCTCAATGATTGTAATGCTTCAACTCCATGAACAGTATCATCCCTCAAATGAGCCAATCAGAGCAAATGTGCATTGCATGTGTTGATCTGTGTGGCTTCACTGTCTACCCCAGTGTCTTTCTACATTACTGCCACTGGGGGCAGATTCTACACATCAGCTGCCAGACTCATTTATACTTTTATAACGTTGTGAGACATTTATCTCCTGTAAGAGTGCGACTGCTTTTATTTGTAGCAGGCGAGGAAAGTAGAAACAAGAAGAACGTGTCGCCAGCCTCTGCTCAGGGGTAACGAGAGGCAGGCTAACTCAATGCAATGTTTACTTTGGTTCTAAAATGTAGTTGAAGACCAAAAACGGTGGTCTGTTTCCACTCCTCCATCTCCATTGAAGACTCTGTAACCTGGTTAGACAGTGTCATCACTCCATGACCTCGGACTAACCTGAGTGCATAAATAACCTCAACATGACTGCATCTCACCTTAATGGCTTCAGTCATCTGATGCGGGAGACAAGCAGAGAGTCACTGTGACTCTGAGGTCCAGAGAAGAAACAGGACAGGATGGACCAGAGTACATTTCTTAACAAATAGAGTCTGTTGATTGTGTACCAAATGACTTCATATTGTACCTGAGTACTGAAGCAGCTGTCTAAGATCTGTAACTCCAGAGATGACTGACCGTGATAGAGATCAGCTGGAGGTTCTTCAGAACTCATAGATGGGACTGTTGTAGGAACAATAACAAAAGGTAGAATGAAGTAATAATAAGGTGCCAGCAGAAAAACATTATTGATTATCGGTATTATTATCTGGTTTGGTTCTTTTCCTTTTTATCTCAGGCTGAACCTTTTATTATATTAAATCAAATTAAATGATAAAACATGTGAAAGCCCCCCGACACAAACCACTAATGTTGATTGTTTTCACTAAGTTATTATTAATAAATCCCTGTATGTCGATGTCTCAGTCTGTTGTCTCGGTCTGATGACGATGTCACAGTCATTGTATCGACATTAGACGGAACCCTTCATCATACACACTGGTATTATCGTACCCACAGTACAGTACGTCTTCCTGTTCTTTGTATCACACAACCTAAACTCACAATATTATTAATGTGACGTCTCCGAATTTGTAAGGTAACGCATTTGGTGAACTGCACCCAATTTATTTGCCAACCAGTAGCACGTATTTAATCGATGACTTAAGTTAGATGTTACACTCAGTCTCCGCCCACCAACTTTGTAAGAAGAAGATGTAAACTACAGTTGAAGAGTTCTGGGTCAGCTGGTCTCTTCAGCATTGAACTCCATTCTAACAGCTTCATGAAATAATGATCTTCAATGCTCTATGATCATTCTGAGTGTCCAGAAATCAGTCCAGATGTGCTCAACAACTATGGGAACATGTTAGTGTTCAATGAAAACCATTTCCAATGTCTAATTAAAAGTGATTGAGAGAATCCCAAGTGTGCAAAATTCTGTGTGAACACAATAAAAGTTGTCAGTTTTAAAGAGCCTAAAATATAAACAACAATGCTTTGTTTCCTCTTTCATGGTTCAGCACACACAACTAAGTGTGATTCTAATACAAAGCTTTGTTTTTTAAATGTTTCCATGTGTAAAATTGTTAAAGAATTCAACCTCTGTAATGATGTTGCATGTTGCACACTTGGTGTTCATTCTCTAAAATCACCTTGAATTCGACAATCAAAGCCAACAACTCTCAGATCCATCCCAGATGTGTTCAGAACATCTGGACTGATTGTTGTACACTAATAATGACCGTAGAGCATCCAGGTGATTATTTCATGAAGCTGGTTATAATGGAGGTCAATGCTGAACAGACCAGGTGACCCCTGACCTTTGAACGGGGGTGTATGTGTTCATGAGAGATGGCCTGAGCAGTAGTTTGGCCAGTGTAATCTTCTGCTTAGCTTGTAGCCGATCTCACTACATATGCTGTTCGTACTGGTGAGGTGTTTGTGTGTCTCGCTCTTTCATACGGAGGATTTGTTAATCTGAACTGTGTCTTCATGCATATTTTCATTTAATTCACATACAGGAAAATTTTGGTATTCTATTGAACAGTTTTCTTATTTCTATGGATCAAGTGACGATAAATATTTGTGATATTTTATCACCTTAAGTTACGGTTGAAGTTAATTTCAGTGATGTCATCAGTATGCTCAGCATACCAACATTTTCCTCTTTTGTTATGTGGTTGCCAATAGGGATGCACGTCCATGACTAGGAGTGGGAAGTGGAGGCGGGGTTTGTTTTGCTGTTGATTTCAGATCTTACCATCTTGGTAACGCTTCAGGCAGGTATCTGGATGAAGTATTTTCTTTCATGCAGCTGGTCTAAAATGTTGAGCAAACTGCAGCACAGTTACTAGACCTCAGCTCAACTCGTCTGGTGTTCTGGAACCAGGAGACTTGTTTCCCTCCAGTTGTTTGTACTAGAAGACAATGAGTGACTGTGAAACGAAGGCCAGGTTGATTCATGACCTTGAGGCTTGTTCCTGTGTTTGTGCGTCCTCTCATAACAAATGTGTGGAAGTGAATGTGAATGTGTTTTATCTGGTTATTTTGACTTTTGATTTAGATCTGCGATAAATAGAAAAGCTGTATTCTCCATCTGACCTATTTGTTTGCTTTCTAGTTGTCTCTGTGGATCAATTATTCCCATCTTGTCCCTCCCCTGATCGCTGACCCTGTGGGAGACTTATGTTTCCTTCAGGCACAGAGTAGCAAAGAGCAAGTGACCCAGCTCCGACCTTGTGAACATCTGAAGGGAACGAAGACAAACGCTCAAGTTAAAGCTGCCAGAACAGATCGTCTGCCATTCGACACGGACCGACTAACTTATTTGTCGTGATTAGAGCATCTCTGTGTTTAGGAAAGAACCAAAGTGAATTTATTCTGGAGATATTATGTAGTAATCTTAATAGAACTGAAGCAGAGAGATAAACGTCTGTAAAAGACTGAAGCGGAGACGTCTCAGTTTTAGTGAGTGTTAGTGATTTGTCATTTCCTCCACAGGATCACATGCACTGCTAACTGCTGAGTAATCACTGTCAGAGTAACGAGCAACAGAACAGGATGTTCAGTGTCATCTATACAGGACTTGATGTTTAATGGTGAACCTTCTGATACTGAGCTGAAGAAGATGACAGGTCTGTGTGTTCCTTCAGTTAAAACCAGATGTTTCCATCCAACAGGAAATAGCGCGGCACCTTCGTCCGGCCACGCTGCGAGCTCTTTATGGCAAAGACAAAGTGAAAAACGCAGTCCACTGCACTGACCTTCCTGACGACGGCGTCCTGGAGGTGGGTGTTGTCTCACTGAATGTACTGTACAATACACCCACATTGTTCATCTATGTAGTTCCTCTAATCCTACAAATAAATACCTTCCTTCCACTTCCTCTGTCGTTAGAGTCTCGTGACTCTGCTGTGTGGGCAACCTTAGATCACACTGGGTTTGAGGAGAACAAGAATGGCAGAGGAATTTGAAACAAACCCATTGTTTAGTAGTGAGTGGGTCTGACCCATCGAACGTCATTGTTCAGGAGAACTCCTGATCTGCAGCCTGCACAAATGCCTCCTTGTTAACCATTAGCCTGTGACTGACTGAGCTGCTATTTTCCGAGACTCAGAGAGTAGAAGCTGAGAAGGACGTGTGCAGAGGAGCATTCAACGTTTCTGCTATCAGAGAGAGCGGACCAACACTGTGAGACCAGCTTTCATCAGAATGGGACTGACGACATTTCTTATCTGTCCTTTCACAGGTGCAATATTTCTTCAAGATTCTGGACGGATGAATGTTTGACTCCACGGAAAGACAAAGTTGTATCATTTCTCTGTTTATTGTTTCGACTGTTGCAGATTAAATAAAGTGACAAGAGCAGACTCCTGACAAGTGTTTTGATTTTCAACATTGAATTAAGTATTTTCACACCATCTAAACATCTGATGACACAGGTTACTGCATTCTGATATTCTAACTTTGACCAGCGACTTTGGTTTTGGATTCATTCATTTCACTTTGAAAAAAAATGTACAACTGCATAAATATAAAAGTCTTCCACCATGAAAATGGCTAAAACATTCAACAGTAAGTGTCATCACGTGACGTGACGTCTCCAGCAAAACAGATATCGAAACACTGAGTTGCCACTGTTTCCATGGAGGGGACAGTCTTCTAGGCTGGACCCACAAAGCTCTACTCTAAGAATTAACAATGAACAGATGTAAGAGTATCAAACAGAAATGTCATTAAACCATCAACTACAGCTAAGGTGAACAATAAAGAAAAAGTGTACAAATGTATTCTTCCACAGTCAATTTGAACATTTGGGTAAAGAAACACAAACAAAGAAACTTGTTTCTACGGAGCGCAGTCGTGAACTCATACACAGGCCTTAAAGGTTCCGAGTACCATGCTAGTATTCAGTTAGTCAGAGCACATTAACACACACTCCACACACGCACAGAAACTAATACACCTGCACACAGACACAAGCGCACTTTGGACCACTACAGCTGACATAAGAACAGAGATTACGGGACCGGACAACAGCACTGGGACACCCCAAAGACATACGGACACCACATTAGTACGAAGACTCTGGGGACAGAAGCACAGCTCGCTACACGTCAGTAGTGGAATTGCAGTTTTACAGTAATAGATGAACACATCCCATGGCTCAAGGAATATTTTCATGTACAGTAGAATAAATATTTGCTATTGCTACTCTTGTATTTTACATTCTAACCCTCAACAGACACAGAAAAGCCTAGTGTAAAGCACAAAGATTAAGTGTAGGTCCTGTATATTATGAATGTTCAAAGACTAGTGGTGTTTTATCTGAACTCTTATTCTCTCTAAATTTATTTGTTTCAAATTGAGAGTGCTCGTCGTGGCTGAGGTCACGATTTCATTGTGATTTTAACATCAAAGCGTCCTTGATAGCGGTCTTTCTCGCTGTAGTTAATGTTTGCTCCATACGCTTTGCACTCAATGCGCAGCTCCTCATCCAAAGTGAGGTTGGTGAAGTGGATGGCCACCAAAGGCTGCCGGTACTGCGGCTGCACCAGTTTGCCGTAGTACGGGTAGTACTGCAGAGGGAAGCCGCCGCCAATACCATAGTAGTTGATCTCTCCGATCTTGCCTTCATCCTCGTCTCTCTGCAAAGACGACGGGTGAATTCAAGTTAAAGTCCAAACATTTTACAGCTCTGATACAGTTGACACATACTTGAATAGTTTAACTGACTAATAAATCACCGCCTCGTATCAAACTCACCTTATTCTTGCAGTAAATGGGGATCACATTGGGTTGTAGTTTGGCCTGCAGAGGCTCCGGCAGGGACTCATTGTTAGAAGGAGCCTGGAGAATCAGACAGACTGGCTGGTGAGAAACATCCTGAGCAGGTGCTTGTGTTGCAGGAGAACTGGGTTACTGCATACAGCGCAATTCAGTGAAGAATTCCGAACGTGACAGCATGACATCAGTCTTGTTTATAACACTAAATGGTTTGTAACACTTTGTATTGTAGTTGTAACGGCTGGATTCAACCCTAACCCTGGATGTGTAGTCCTGTTGGTGCAGGACACACTCCACAACACGTAGTAGATGGGAGTCTACATGAAGACTTGAGTTATACCCAAAACATCCATTTGGTTTCCAGAGTGACGTCCACACAGTCCTCTGACGACGGGACTTCTATAGTCTACAGCCGACTGAATGTCTGCTAAAACTTTTAATACAATTTAACATCCGTGCTGACCTTATGTTCAATGGCGTAGCATCCGATCTGGAAGCTACATTATCTAAACAGTTTCACACTTCATGTCACATGGATGGAAACAACTGGTGCTAGTTGACGTTGGCCGCAAGGGCGTCTGTCTTTACTCGGAATCACTCTAACTGTTCCTTCATCTACTCAGAGAACCATGCGGTGAGCCTACCCTTGGTCTAAAGTTGACAATCCTGTTGAGCTTGACGATGATGCAAGGCTTTCCGTCTTTGAAACCAAAAGAGGCATCTGTTTCCCCTGAGCAGCTACCAAGCCAAGACTTGCGGAAGCGGCAAGCCTTCCTCAGGTTGGTGTCTGTCTCCAGACTTCCACGCTCCTTGTATGGCAGAGGGACATCTAGACACAAGACACATTCCAGCTATTAATCAATGGCATTAGGCAGAAGACTTTTACCATAAAAAGCACAATATAATATTAATCCCCCCCCCCGAGTGACTGGCTTGTACTTGCTTCCACAATCTTCATATTTCATTTGGTCAGTCTGAACCTCGTCTTCGTACTGTTGGAGGAAAGCGGTCATGCTGTCCGTGTACTTCTTATATGAATCCTTATCACTTAAACTGAAGGAGATTTCAGATTTCTCAGAGCGTGGGGTGTGTGACAGACCTGAAAAACATAACGATGAAGAGAAGATGACAGCATTTATATATATATATATATCTTATGTATGTTATCAAGCTGTTTTTGGACTCAGCTGAAGCTGCTCTGTTTTAGATGAAGCTGTTGAGCGTCCAGCCCAGAGGACCAGATGATCTCTGCTCTGTTATCTAAAGACAACACACAATGAGGGTCTTGGGGATTTCCTCGGATGGCCTCTGTCGGCTCTTTACAGCAGTAATTTTCCACCAGGCCTGCGTGAGGCGTGGCATGAAGAGGAGGAGATGAAGTGGAAGGAAACATTTGTTGTTCCACTCGGTTAGTTTCTCTCTGTATTCATCTGAGCACCATTTCAGTTCTTCGATCAACAGTGAAAGAGAACTAACATGTAGTCATCTCGGTGGAGGAGGCTTGTGAAAGTTCACTGATCCCTGCCCCCACCCCTCCAGTTTCACGTGTGACTCCCTCACAATGGAAACTTTTAGCCCCACGGTGAGAGGCGGGCTCGAGTTCTGAAAAAAATCTAACTACTCTCTGCTTCCTTTTATCATGCCACTACTGGAAAGTCACTTGAGCTCAAAGCGCTCGGCACTCTGCCGCTCTGCTGGCTGTTCTTTGGGTGTCAACAGTCGTGGAAAGCAGGCGGGCAGCAAACTACCTCGTGTGTGAAGCCACTCATTTACAATGGCTGCTAAAAATACCGCCAAGGCTAAAAACATGTGCTGTGCAAACAAGGCATGGCAGGGCAGGAAAATGTGCAGGGAAGTTTCATAACAGTCTTGGTGTGACTGTGGCAGTGTTCAGTGGCTTTAGGTTCTCACAAGATTACAGATTAGAGAACATTTCTCCAGGAAAACAAGCTTACAGGCAGCGCTCAGTTCTGAATAACTTAGTTTCTCCAAAGAATGAGCTCCAAACTCAGCCAGCCACACGTGCACATGTAAACATGTCAGCTGTGACACATCATCACAGCACACATGAATGAGTTTACAACAGCTCACCGACAGCCTGGGGGGGAACATTGACAGGCTGAGAGGAGTGAAGGACAAAATGGCTGAACGTATCTGAGGTCAGAAAGACTTGTGATACAGGAGCTGCTAGAGGCACAACAGTTGTGATCAGAGAGAAACAACCGTCTGGCTCACAGGTTTTTGTTAACTCTTGACTTGTAACATGGTAATAATGAAGCAACAGTAGCAAGTAAAGAGCATAAGTACCTGGGGGGGCGACCCTGTCCTGGTAGGTGGGCTTGTAGTTGCTTAACGTGAGCAGCAACGCCTGAATGGTCCCGATGAAGATTCCAGCCAAGCACCCGTAGAAGATCACGTAGAACAGTAAGATCTTAACTGCAGGACACAGGAATGCTTTCAGGTTAGGGTCAACATGTTAGACGTGTTCCAGTTAAATAGAGTGAATGTTGCACAATGAGCTGATCTGGTTCTTGTCTTTATTGTCTCGTAACGTTCAACAGGACGAAGGGATTCTGTCATATCTACTATGACCTCAAAGTATTTCACAACTTACTCTTCTCATCATGGGAGCCATTTCAAACAAATGTGATTTGTGTGTTTTTACTACCTAAATTCAAATTGAGTGGAATGATGGAGCTGCAGGGGGGTTGTATATCCAGTACGACAGGATGAGTCGCTGTCAGCTCTCACACAGACCCTTCACACGCTCAGGAAACCAGTCTTCCTCACATAAATGGACAAAAGGCCTCGCCCCTCTTGTGTTAGCATTTCTTGTTTGCTGCTCGTCTCTCAGACGATTTGAGTGAGCAAAAGATCCTTTCAAACCTTCTGTAGTAATGATAGAATGATCCTCCTACATGGAGACGAGTCTGATCCCACCACAGGTACAAGCAACACGCAATATTAGAATGTGAATATTCAATATATAAACAAGTCATTTGAACTGAAGGAGATATCCTTTATGTACAATATCATCACATGTCATCAACGTTCCCTTTCCTGGTGTTTGAACTGTTGATGCTTCACCTTTCTACTGCCAGCATCCCAGTCCAAGTCCCTGCATAACCAGTTAGACAGGCTGAACACAGGTCCATCTCCACCATCTTATTTCCTGCACCATACTGTTGACGGAGGAGTTTGAATCACCAGGCCTGCCGCCTCATTGCCCCGTGCTCCTCACATACTGGGACTTTTAGCCCTCGTGAATATGTGAACGGTGTTCACGGCTCATCTCTACAAGAGCAACATCCCTTTATTCAATGCACAGATGTTATGTTGTCTGTGCCTCTGTGCAGGGGAGGAAACTGTTAACTCACTTTTTCAGAATAAAAACGTGAAATGTTTAAAATTATCTAAATAAATATTGCATGGGCTGTCATTTCACCCACGTTTGTAAATGCATGGTGAGCTATTTTCCAATGAGCATGTCTGCAACCAGAGCAGAAGATTGAGCGATGCACCTGTTCACAGGGAGAAGCTGTTTGTTTGTGTGAATGAAGGATCAGTTCTCTGCAGGGATTTCTTCACAATACATCGCAAACAACTAGATTCCAGTGAGCTCCTCTGGTGTCACTATGTTTGCATAACAAATGAGGTATTTTCTCATGGGTGCAGGTAAGATTCATGCATGTCAGAGCATGTGAGGACATTTAGCAACTCAACGAGTTCTTCTATCAGCCCATAAGATCATCTGTTTTTAGTTTTATTCATATGAGAAGTGGGCATATGTAAGTATCTGAGTCCTCATTATATTATAGTTGATTATTAGAGATCTGCAGGAGAAACAGGAGATCAGTTGTGTGTGTTGTTGAGTACGCAAGCAGAAGTCAACACTGTCTCCCAGCAATGGAAACAGCACAGAAACTGTCAAACTGGTGGTGAATGAATAGCACCTCCCCCACTAGACTGCAGCGGCACCATCACCACATTCACACACCACT
>CAAKHC010002061.1:38307-52999 GCA_901007825.1 Macroramphosus scolopax | reverse complement strand
ACAAACCCTCTCATCTCATCAGAAAGTTTTCCACATGAGGCCAATAACCTTGAGCCACTGCTTCTCGGTCAGGGAATCACTGTAGTCCACCTCCTTCCGCTGTCGAGAACCTCGTCCAAACATTTTCTCCTCCTCCTCCTCGCAGGTCAGCCGCTCCACCTCAGCGTCATCCTTCATGATCCAAGTGGGCAGCTCATCCTCCTCCATCAGTCGAGGTTTGCGCCGGGGGTTCCGGGCATCCTCGCGCCGCCGGTCCAAGTCCATACGCTATAAGAGGGAGAGGAGGAGGAAAGATGAAAGATGTAAAGATATGACAGGAGGTTGATTGAGTTAGCGTTCATCTTTATTTACCATGAACTGGTCAAACTCCTCCTCACTCCTGGCAATCATCTGGTTCACCGTCTCGTCATCGGGGACCTCATCCTCCTCCTGAATACAGCAGGCAAACATTGTCAAACAGAGAATAAAAGAGGAAACTCTCTCTGATTTGGTGTTGCTGGTGCACGCACATACATTAATGCGCAGACACACTTCCTGCCCCCAGACCTCGTCTTGCTCTTCGTGCTCCAGGATGGCCTGCAGGAAGGCCCTGCGCTCGTGGCTGGAAGACTTCTGGTCGAACATTCCGGCCTGAATTACCTTCTGGTCCACGTTCAGTTTATACTTGGCAGCGGCCAGAATTTTCTCCTCGACACTGTTGATCGTGCAGAGGCGCAACACACGCACCTCGTTCTGCTGGCCTATACGGTGGGCTCGGTCCTGGGCCTGCAGGTCCTGGAGACCAGTTTGGGATCATAACAGAGAATTAATATCTTTAACATTGGTTTAAATATTACCATGAAAAAAGGTTGAAATGCTGAGAGAGCTGGTCTTTGTTTTGTTTTAGGAAGAAGTTGCACATAGCAAAAAGTTTTCTTCCAATTCTCTTTTTACAGTCAAAAAACTTAACTATCATTTGTTTTCATGCTATTATAATCAATTCTTGCTTTGTATCAATATCGTTTCCTCTTGTAACTCTTACAATAACGAAGATGGGATCAATGTGAAGCTCTCAAATTGTCTCTTTTTTTCCATTTCAATAAATGTGCATCACACCTGGTGTGGGTTCCAGTCAGAGTCAAAGATAACTACGGTGTCAGCAGACTGCAGATTGAGGCCGAGACCTCCAGCTCTAGTGCTCAGGAGGAAGATAAAATACTCTGACCCTGGCTCATTGAACGTCTTCAGTAACATTCCTCTGTCTTCAGCCTTGGTGGTGCCTGACATGAGCGAGAGGGAATGGAGACGCAAGCAGGTATTAGAAATACAAGACGAATCATAGCCAGCAAGACAAGAAGGAACACGAAAACTAAACGATATAAATGCTTTACCGTCCAGACGCAGATATTTGAAGCTGCGGTAGGCAAAGTAGTCTTCCATGATGGTCATGAGTGAGGTCATCTGACAGAAGAGCAGCACTTTGTGGTTTGTCGCTCTCAGCTTGGGAAGGATTCGATCCAACACTTCAAACTTTCCTGAGGCCCGATACAGGTCAGCGCTGACAGGAAGGTGGAAGACATGAGGTTGATTATTGTGGGAGTGTTTGTATTCTTGTCCTACAGTAGAATTGGCACTTACCCCTGGACGATTCCACCAGTGAAACCTAAATGTTCAGAGAAGGATTCCTGCGAAAATAGACACAAGGGATTCGAAAGACGTATCTACACATGACCTTAATGAGCAGACAAGTGTTCTACATGATTATAAGACGCTGTCATCAGTTCTTCAGTGATACCTCTATCTGATGGAACATGTAAGGATGGTTACAGATCTTCCTCAGCTGCATGATGGTGTTCATCAGCGTCTTTGTGCCTCCTTTACCCTGAAAACAATTAAAAAAGACCATTAGAATTATAACCCCCTCTTAAAGTTGGGTTTTCAATGGATGTGAAAAGAGCAAAACAGGAACAGAACAAAGAGAAAAAGATAGAAGGCGATTTCATTTCAGAGTGTGTTGCAATAATAATAATAGTAATAAAAACTCCAGTGTCCAGCAGTTCATAACCTCACCTTCTTGTCTTTCTCTGACCCGTCAGTCAGCAGGACCCCCTTGGCCTGCATGTGCCTGTACAGCACCCTCTGAAGAGACGACATGTCACACTTGATCACATATTCCACCTGAGAGACGACAGACGTTGTGTATTAGTTAAAAAAGGACAGAAACGGGTAGTTATAACTGCTACATAACGTCCTTCGTATTTACCAGCATAAGAAATATGACAACAAAAAGATCCAGAGGGGCTCAAACAAGACCATGTGATTGTGATCCATTAGAGGGTCTTCAGGACTAATCAGTGTTTGCACATACGCATGTTTATTAGCTGTGCATGATAAAATAAGTTAGCCGTGCCTTCTCTGGAAGCTGAGCCTCCACTTCCTTCTTTAATCTCCGTAACAAGAAGGGGCGGAGCACTTTGTGGAGACGACGAATTATCAAGATAGTCTCCTCTTCATTAAGATCCACCTGGAGAGAGAAAGACCTCTTGCTTACCTCGTTGGGATATGTCATGTACAAAATGATACCACAAGTAGAGCATGTAGCTGCGCACCTTCTCTCCAGTCATAGCAAAAGGAGCATTGAACCACTGCTCAAAGGTGCTGCAGCTCTTGAAGATTGTGGGCAAGAGGAAGTTTAGCAGCGCCCACAGCTCAGGTAGTTTGTTCTGCAGTGGCGTCCCTGTCAGTAGGACACGTCGTGGTGCCAGGTAGTGTGTGTTTAGGACTTGAGTCAGTTTACAGTGGTGGTTCTTCATTCGGTGGCCCTCATCCACAATCATGTACTTCCAACGGATCTGTTAGGGTTGATGCAAGAGAGGAGGAGAGGAGAGGAAGCAAGAGGAAAAGAGTACATCTGGGTAAAGCTACTACGCTACTGCCTCATTGCTCATGCCCAGCAAATACAGCCAAAAACAGAAAGTGCATGTATGGAGGGTCTCTTGCCCACTTTGTCCTCATGAATGAGCCAGACTTGCTCGGCTCCAAGCCAAAGCCTTGAGCCACCACATGGCGAAACTGTTGCCTGATCTACAACACCCACCTGGAAGCACTTTCAGGAAGCCTATATGACTACATGAGTGCATAGCAGCATGATGGCAACAGAAGCCAGCGGGAGGCGCAGTGTACAGGCAGTATGTGGCAGCACCTAGGAGAAAGCACTGACACGCAGTAAAGGGGACAGTCAGATTGGCTGGATGAAACACTTTTAGAGAGCTACAGGGTTTGAGGGAGTGGGAGCCGAGAAAAAAAAACACATTGAAGACCCCAAGCAGAGTCAAATGATTAACAGCTAAAACAAATATAAATACAAGACGCCACAATGAGAAAAAAAAGAAAGAAGCATTAAAACTATTTCTGCCTGCAGGTCCTTCTGCTTGTCTTTGCGTCTGGACACCATATCTCACCTTGGCCAGTACTTGTTTGTCCTTGATGATGTACTCGTAGGTGGTGAGTAGAACATTGAACTTTCCACTGCGCAATTGGGGAACAAAGGCTCTTCTGGCAGCAGGGGACCCCTGAAAGCAAAAAGTCAAACAGAAAAGAGAAAAGGTACAAACAACCTCACACAGTCTTAATTCTTGGTGTAAAAGTGGGTTGGAAAGACCCAGTTTGGGTGGTGTAACTGCAAAACTCACCTTGTAAGACACTTTCACCACTGTGGGTGCCCACTTGTCAAACTCATACACCCAGTTAGAAAGAGTCCTATCAATTAGAAACAGCTTGTCATTTAACAATTCCTGTAAGTTACTTCCCTAACGAAAGGGAGCAGAATATTTTTGTAATAGAAGATGTTTAGCTCACGAGAGGGGTACAATGATGAGGTAGGCTCCGTTGAGCCGCTTGCGCTCCATGAGGTATGTGATGAGGGCAATAGTCTGGATGGTTTTTCCCAGACCCATTTCATCTGCCAGGATCCCATTCAGGTTATTGTTGTAGAGGGAAACCAGCCACTCTAGACCTTTAATCTGGCAGCCAAAGAAGGGAATGTCACGCAAGGAAGTATTTCATGCATTTCCTCTGTTATAATAATGCTCAAAATAAGCCAATGCTAGAATATGACACTAATGTAAAAAAGCTTCAATACACATAAATCTAGATTGTGAAGGTAAGAAGGACAAGGCAAAAAGGATAAGGCCAAGAACGATAAGGCAAAGAAGGATAAGATAAAGAAGGATGAGGTCAAGAAGGATAAGGCCAAGAACTATAAGGCAAAGAAGGATAATGCCAAAATGGATAAGGCCATAACAATAAGGCCAAAATGGATAAGGCCAAGAGTAATAAGGCCAAGAGCGATAAGGCCAAGAACAAGAAGGCAGTAGTTTATGTTTATGGCAGACGAAATTCTTAAAAATAAAGTTGCATTTCGCAAGAATTATTAATTTTCAATATCAATCTTATAAAATCGTCTTTAATGATGGATTGGGAACTACGTAGGGTGTTGAGGATTGATTATGCTTTCAAGTACATATTTTTATTAGGTAGGACCTGATAGGAAGTATTATTGTTATTAGTATTAATTGATAAATTCATGACATACAAATCATGTGCTTGTTTACCTGATACTGTTTGAGTTGTCCATTTATCAACAAACTGGACTGTTTGTCCACCTTCTCTGTGACAGCATGAGCCACAGCGTAATAAGACTGGAGGCCTCGGGCAAACGCTGCACCGCTGTACTCATCATCCACATCCTGTTTAGCATTTCTGCAGAGAAAAAAATATATTGAACTTTATTCTGTCAAAGCATTAATACCGTTTGGTGGAAATATTTCCTCACGCACATGAGAGCCCCATGAGAATATGCATTTCTAGTTATGATCCTTTGGTAAGAGAGATATGTTTGATTGTATTCAGTTATAGGACGTTTGTGTACTCACTCGATGATGTGTCGGACGTCCACCTCTGACACGTCTTCACAGTCAGGGTCGGGAATCTTCTTTTCCTCTACTGCAGCAGATGAAGGTTGAGGCTCCTCTTCTTCCTCCTGCCTCACGGCAGGTTGAACAGCTTGTTAGTAAAATCCACTTCATCTCCCTCTGGAGCGTTAAATATGAAACGACTTTCAAACACGTTCTTACAAAGCGACCCACCTCCTCCTCCTCTTCCTCATCGCTGTCTTCACTGTCTGAGCGGGGAGCAACTTCATAACTGGGCAGACATAAATGAACACTCAAATTAAGCAGCTTGTATCTGAATATTAACTGAAGTCATCAGCATGCACCCTTGCTAAAACATACACTAGTGCAGACATTTACCTTCTTTAGTTTACCTTCACCATTTTTTTAAGAGTTGCAGGGATTTGCATATATAATACCTTTCCTTATCTATGAGTACTTTTTCAACTGCGCTTGGGCTCATCTGTACTCTAAGGTGAAAGATCGGTCCAACAGCTGGACACCAACACTGCATACGTAGTGCTACACTACTAGCATGACCCATAACACCTCCGCCTCTCCCACCCACATACAAACGAGTCACTCTCCCTCTGTCATGCCTCTCACCCGGGGTTCATCTCCAGCCAGGTCTCCAGCTGCCCAGCTTTAGGAGCGTCCACCCCCGTCAAGATGTTCCCACTGTCCACATGGATGACCTTCACGGGCAGGTCACTCATTTGACTCGTCTCATCCAGAGGCTGCGGGGACAGACAAAAGGTAGTTTCTGGATATAGTTTGATCAGGCTGGACCATTCAAGCTAAAAGCTGCCACTCGTCTTTCTACCACTCAGCGGGTGTAACTGCTTGGACGTACGTCTGTGACATCATGTGCAGACCCTCTATAGAGACCATAGAAAGCACAAAGTTTGCATTGGAGACTCATCATATTCAAAGATAATGTGTGGATTTATAGAAACAAATCAGTGACTCCTAGAAGAGATAAAGATCTATGATCTATACAAGGTTAATAGTTATGTATTAGTCCAAGAACCTTTCCCATCATTCTGATTGCTGCATGTGCTCACCTCTCCATCAGGCCCCAGGGCCGGCGTCTGTCCCTCAGCACTCTCCAACTGCAACACAAATCACAACTCAATTCACATACAGACACCGATAAGCCAAAGCAGCAGGTCACTGCTAGTGTGTTCAGAACGTTAATGATGAATGTGTCACCTCTCCTTCCACTGTTACCTCTAACTTTACCTTTATCTTTTTCTTCTTCTTCTTCTTCTTCTCCTTGAGGGCCTGTGCAGCCTTGTGAGCTCGGACCAGCTCAGTGAGGTTGGCGACATACTCGTCAGTTTGCTGCAGAAGGTAAGCCAGACGCTTGTCCTTCTTCTGGTCAATCAGTTTACGGTAGCCCTCCTCATCCTCAGCCTGGGAAGGCACACACACATACAAAGAGTGTGTTGGCGGTGTGTATACTTATGAATGTACATGTTCCTGCAACAGTATCTGTGTGGCGCCATGATGGCTTATTTTTACCATGAGCCTCCTCATTCTCTCTTTCTCGATGCGCTCATTCTCTTTCTTCTGCTCCCGTTCGGTGTTGGCGTGGTAGGTTCCCACAGCTTTGGTCAGTTTCTGAATTCTGCCTGTGATGGAGCGGTGGTACTCCTTGAAGTCTTTGGCGTGCTGGAGAATGCTGTTGAGGTACTCCTACAATGAGATTGGGAGTACAGGTGGAGGACAGAGAAACAAAAAGCAACACGTCAGTCAATCAACAGTGCAGGTTCTAATATGATCACAGGTACAATCCCTGCTGCTCTTGTCCTCTACCTGATGCTTCTGCCTGCGTTTGCGCTCTTGCTCGATCTTCTGCTGTTTCTCTAGTTTCTCTGTGATGCGAGCTTCTCGCAGACTCTGGCGCTTGCTTCGCTTGTAGGCTTTGGCGTCGAGGGCAGTTTCTAGAGCTGTGTCGCGGCGCATACACACCACCACCTCCTGACGCAGCTGTGGAGCGTGGCACACACAGGTTATATCAACATTGGATCATAATTAACATGAAAGCCACCAAAAAAAGTTGATAAGGTCTTTTATTCACAGCAACGAGCAAAGACTTGGTGTTATGAGGGTTGAATCTAAATCTGTAGTACACACCTGTCTCTGGAAGTTAAGTAGTCTGAGCGCTTTGAGTTCTATAGTTGCTTTGGTACGTAAATCCCCAGCCAGCGAGCCCGGCAGGTTCTCCAGTTCAGCAATACGATGTGTGATGCGAGCCTGTAACCTGCAGGAGCAGACAGTAATGAGCTACGAGATTGGTTTTTGAGTTTGATTTCAAATAACCCTGATTGAAAGTATACACAAAAGAAATGTACCACTACTTTAAGGTTTTGACAAAAGATATATGATGTAATATGTACAATTTAGTCATATTGTACACATCAGCCATGAGATGGAGGGACGTGTGCATCCCCAAGGACAGAGGGGCTGATGTACCTGTATTCCCTTTCCTGCAAGATCTCCGCGGGGTCGAGACCGCAGGGTTTCTGAATGGGGGTAATGCGGTTCTGTTTGGTGTGGTAAGGCATCATGGGAGGAGGCTGTGCCGGCTGGCCGGGGGATTGGGTCTGTGGAGGCATAACGGGGGAAGCAGCAGGTGGAACTGTGGGGGTTGCAGGAGAGGGCCGGCCAGTGGGCTGAGGGGGGATCAACTTTTGGGGAGTGTTGGAGGGGGCAGCAGCATTCACCATTGGGCCTGGAAGAAAGTTAAGGAACAAGAGGAGAAAGTTAAATACAGATATGTATAATATGTATAGCCTCGGATATTGGCAATAGAACCACATACCTTCAGGCCAGGACTTAGGAGGTCCATTGGGGTTTTGTACTTGCATTCCAGCTGCGGTCCCGGAAGGGCCTGGTGGTGGCATGTTGGGACCCATCATCCCTAAGGAAATAAAAATGACACTTTGTCCACATTCATAAGATGGTCTGTTTATAACGTAAGAAGTGGACTGTTTGATTGCTAAGCAGCAATAAAACAAAGGATAATTGCTACATACAGGTGTAAGGTTTTGTACCACAACAATCATTCCCCATACACTCACCGTGAGCTCGACTGTAGCCAGACCCCATCGGCCCAGGCCCCGGTGGTCCACCTCCGGCTCCAGGAGCCAGGCTTGGCATGGGCTGCTGCTGCTGTTGCATTCCAGGCATTGGCCTTTTCCCTTGGACGGCCATCTGGAGGTGGTCTGGCAGGGGCTGTCCCCGGGCCAGCATCTTGTAGGCCATTATCTGAGCTCTGAGTTGATGAAGTTGGTTTTGGTTGAAGGGGGTAGGACCACCAGGGCAAGCAGGACCTCCAGAGCCAGTAGGGCCACCAGATTCAAGGCTAGAGACATTGGACCCGATGCTAGGTCCAGGGCTGGGACCTGGGCCAGAACCACCTGGAGGACCTGGGCGGTTGTTGGGACCCAGCGTATGCTGCTCTCCACTGGGGCCATCTAAAGGTGTAGAGGCAGAGCCGGGGCCAACAGAGGACGAAGAAGAAGAGGAAGATGGCATGAGAGGACCAGAGGGAGGCCCATTTGAAGGGACTGGGCTGGAGTGGTCAGAACCACCTAATGGAGAATGGTACCCTGGACGGCACAGACAGAAAGGGAGACAGGCAGATGATAGGGGATGTAGATACTCACTTCTGGTTTTCAAAAAGGCCGACTTCGGACCAACTACAGGGTGTGAATGGGAGCTGAAAGCATTGTTGCCTTGAATAGGTCTAGTAATTTATAGACAATTGAATGCATATATCCTACAGATTATACCTTTAATTGCCTAGCTTCTTTGACCAATTTTTTCTGCATGGCAATCACAGGCCCTAAAGGCGGCGTGCCTACCTTGTGAGTGTTGGTCCAGAGGACTGGGTGGGGGGCCCATACCACTATGTCCGCCCTGTCTCATAGACAGTCCTTTCATCTGGCTGAAGCGGCTCTCCTCACTCATGCCCTTGTCATGCAAGCCCTCCATGGGCTGGGGGGGAAATCACACAGAGTTGAATGAAACCATGTGGGGGAGTTATTTTTAAGTCAGTCAGGTTTTCAGATTTCAGAAAAGCACATTGCCTTAATCACTGGAACAAACCGACATCCTTGAATTATATATATTGAATATATCGTTAATTCCAAGCGATGTGATTTGAAACAAAATAAACATTTATCTAAGTCATTTAAGATAATTAGATAATAATACAATATACTGGTATTTCTGAGGTCAATTTAAATGACTTTCCAAAACTTCTCCAGGCCTGAAATTGTATATGTCTGAATTCAATATAGTCTTCCATGAGTATAAATATCACAAATGTTTGGGTATATCAGATTTAAAAACAATGACACTCAGTTTTCTTTAATAACTGAAACTATCAACCTCCATCAGTGGTGTTGGTCAGGGACAGGATTGTCAGTGTCCTTACTTTGTGCACAGGGTGCATGCTGTCCTGGCCATATACAGAGGGCCCTGGTTGGGAGTGTCCAGCGGATGGAGGGCCAGGGCTGGGGCCCATCATACTGTGTGAGGAGCCTGGGGAGGGACCGGGGCTGGGGCCCAGCATTGCCCCAGGGGAGGGACCTGGACCAGGTGAAGGACCTGGGCGAGGGGTGCCTCCCATGGGGGGATCTGGTGTCGACATCACCCTGGATCACCTGCTTCTGGACGAGCAGCAGGGATCTGGGACAGGAGGTGAGAAGGCGTGTCAGAGAGGGGGGAGATAATCTTTGCAAAACTCCAGAATTATTGCACTGTAATATTTAGAAGATGAAGATACACATTTAATTCCTTTTTTTTATTAGCCAATATATTGACACTAGAGATGCATATGTGCCTTTAATTATGGAGCATTTGGGGCATGATCTTTGCAGAATGTAAGTGAATTTATTCCAACGCCTGGTAGATGTGCGCTGCACCAAATCACCAATTGCGCACATTTGCGGCTACAGCTGCAGGATTTACCCCTGAACTGAACACGGGGAAACACAGTAAATTATGCACATGCTGTTGACAATTCCCCCCCACCTCAGAACACAACAGCGTGTCTGGTTAAATATAAAAAACGGGGAATGGCGGACTGTGTAGGTGCGACTGACCTACCCGCATCAACAGGACATGCAGACCTGGGTGATATTCTGCTCTCCCGCGTTTATATTTGGGGCAGATGAAGGAAGACGCAGCAGTGGTCGCAATTAGTCTACTCACCGGCTTGTAATCTGCCTTCAAGCGTTGATTTGTCTCACCGACGCCGCTCGAGCGCCCCCCTCCACCGCCGCTATGACCGAATGTCTAGTCACGGCTGCCCGAACTGCGCATGCGCGCCCAGTGACCGCGACGCGCAGTGAGCATCCCGTCTGTTGGGCTCTGATAGAGTTGTGAGGTCAAGTGGAAGTTTTACATCCACTTCTAGATAATACGAGTCTGCAAGTTTTAACATTATAAATACTCAAACTGTTACCTTTCTAGAAACAGCAGAATTCCCTTATTTTTTCTTTAGCAAGTTGACACTATTCTTAAATAAATATAATATACTTATGATTGGCAGTTATGAACCCAGTAATTACATACACTTCCACTTTACAGTGAGCACAATAGCAGAAAAAAAACAAAAGAACTCACGAGACAGAACAAATGTGATTCCAGTGTTTGAAGTTTAATCAGGACAAGTAACCAAATACTATTAGTAGTGCAACTTGCAGTAGTAGCCTTCATGTACGATAAACATAAACATAAACATAAACAAAACACAATAACATTGCAACAGAGGCCTGAAGATCCAGACCAAAAGTCTTTCCAGGTCAGGCTCCCATCACGAAGTAACAATTCCTACTCTGCAAAAAATCACATAATCTCCAAGAAGGTGTTTCTCTGCACTTGGGTAGCAGGTAGCAACATGAACATTGTAACAGCAGAATTTCTGATGGTGTTTCATTCCCTTTGATTAAAAACAGGTAGATCAAGAATCTGGTCATTTGTGTGTGATTGCAGCAAACTGCAACACTAAAATGAATTTACAGCTGTTCAAGATGCTCTTGGAAGAATTTGAAATCTCTGAGGGAAACAACGTGAGAGGCTAGAGAAAACACATCAGTACACTTATTTAAATCAAAACAAATTACAAGAACACTAAACTCATTCCCACACAAACACACATTCATAGACCTGATAAATAAAGTCAAGAAAATATAAAGGAAATGTACAGCAGATGGTTTATATTACAAGTCTTCCCCATCAAAGAGAATAACACCATAACACCAGACAGCCACATTCCCTGACTAGTGAGCTTGTTAAATATCAAGCAGGCCAAACAATCAGCTTCAGTGTGACCAGTTCAGATCATAGAGTGTCTTTGTAAATGACTATGGTTCAGACCAAGAGTCCACACAGGAGTAGAGTACAACTGGAGCACTTAAGTAGTCAATTTCACTCCTTCAAGGTTGGCTTTGGAGCATTTTAGATGTCTGAATAAGTGCATCAAGGATATTTCAAGTACTTTGCGAAACATGATCCATTTAGAAATCATGTCTTTGCCCAATTAGGTAAAGTTCCCACGCTGATCCACACGGATGTGATAATAGATTTCTGTTGAGTAGGCCAGCACAAAAGGGACACCATCAAACAGAATGAAGAGTCCTCATCTGCCCCCTACAGGTGAGACTTGATACGACAACCTCCTTCCAGTGTCTCACAGGAAGACAAACTCATCACTGTTTCTTCTGTTGTTACCATTGCCTTCGCTGCCAGGGGTCAAGATGTGGGCTGCAGATCCAATGACATTGCTGCTGTGACCCTCAAGTCCGTAGTCCTGACCCTGGCCCTCTGCAAAGGTAAAGATGGGGTACTTCTCCATAGATGATGACAGAGCCTGGAAGGACAACAAAATAATACGTCTTAAATGACACAGAATCTATCACAGGACAGTGGATTACAGGGGAAAATAATGATGATGTACAACATCAGGAATAGTTTGGCCAAAGACCTCCAACTTCCATGAGTGTTACGTGGAGACATGAAGCCTCTAGTACACAAACACGGAGACATCTAAGTGAATAGTTAATTCTTGATACAACAGGAGGTAGGAGCTGATATATAGTTCTTCTCTTCCGGTATCAAATGCTATTAACATTTGGTTCGATGGAGGAGGGTGTAAAAACTCACCAAACTAACAGCAGAACATAGAGACTCAAAGTCCTTCTTGTTCTTGGCATAAAAGCCGATGGTACAGCTCGGATCCATCCGGTTGAAGGGCATCTTTTTGGGAGAGCTACAGTGGAACGACTAGAGAGCGACAGAAGAGGACATATTCATACACTAAAAATGTCCAGAAGCAGACAAACAGACTGACAGAAAGTGACATGAAGACAGTGACACCAACCTCCAGTGAGAAATTGGTTTGTGTGACGTCTACCACAGGCTGGCAGTAGTGAGGGTCCAGATACAGCAGCTGCTCGTCTGACACATAGGAGACATCAGGAAGAGGATTTAGAACGGCGGCATTGAAGGTTTGACATCACAGAAACTTTATTTAAAAGAATCCAATAAACATCTCTCATTAGGGGGTTTACTTTCACTGTAGCAGCTCCAATGGTGGCAAATTTACCACTGGAACAAAATCTATTCAAAAAGGCCCTTACTTCTTAATAGTGAATGTGTCTGAAAGTCTTAGAATAATTGCAGCAGTAAAGGGAAATCAAAGATTATGTAATTTGGGAAGTGTTTGCTCGGTCCACAGGTTCTGGGCCCATCATACGGAGGTTACATTGTGTAGTTTTAATAAAAAGGAAAACAAAAGCCCAAAAAATAATAATTGGGTAAAAAAAGAAAGACACGATTAACCTGCACAGTGTTACTGTTGGGTGCTATAATTTGTTTGCAGACAGTAAATGCAGTATCGCCATCAGACAACCACCAAGAAAGAAACTTGTCTTGCGAAATGTAAATGTAAATGTGAATGTGGTAGTGAGCACTGTGAATATATAATAGAGAGCTTGAGGTCCGGGTCATGGGTAAATCTTTGACTTATACAGGGGGAACACATTTAGAGCTGGTGTGAGAAGGCTGAATATTAAGAGAAACCAGAGAGACAGTTTCTGTTGAATACACTGGGAGAGATTCAAACCACCTGTTTGAACAGAAGCCATCCAGGAGCTTGATAATGATGAAGGCGTTGATATGAAGTATTTTATTCTGATTTGCCCTCGTCACTTCTACTGGAAGAAACTTCCATATAAACACAACTACAGTCATTTGTTGTAGCTACAGTGTGGTTGTTCCACCTCAGATTCAACATGCCCTTTAGGCAAGACACTGCTGATGATCACACAGCAAACACTGCGTTTCTTTGCTTTGAATTAACAGTGGTAACTTTTTAGTTTACCAACCCCTGACAGGCAAGTATAGCATGTGAGAGACACATCATCTCTATACTGGTACAGAAGTCTTTCCTGAGGCAATTACTGTCAACAACAGAAATGTTGAATAACCTATAGCTCTGACTCCTGTATGCTGTATGTAAAGAATAAGTATATCATCATTCCCTTGCTGCCTATCATTTTTCCCACTATAAGAAGAGGCTGGTTCTCACCTTGGAAGCCAATGAAGTACAGTGAATGCTTTGGTTTGCCACCAATGATTCCAATACAACATTCCAGTTTTAGGATGTTCTGGAAATGAACAAAACTGTTTTCAATACGAGTTAAGAGAGATTAATTGGAGTTAGGCAACCATACCGTTTGTATTTAACAACATAGATGTTGGAAAATATTTAGAACAAATTGTTTTAATGAAGACAAATGAGCCAATGGATGAGTGGCGGAGGCAGAGTATACTGACCTTGACACATTCAATGTAGGACGGGTTGAGGGCCTCCCCTCCCAGCCGAACTGGCACCAGTATGATGACCGACTTCCAGGCTTGGCTTGATGGATCAGGGGTAGACTGGCTCAGTGACAGATCACACAAACGCACCACATCCTCCTTGTACACTAGAACGCACAGCGACACAATGAGGAAATGATAGGCATCACAGAGGAATGTGCCTTTTCCATGCGATGACTGTAAAGGAGCACATGTGGACATTGTAATGAACTCCAACCCAAAACAAAGAATGCCTGTTAATCTCACCTGTACAATCCTGAGCCACATAAACAGCCAGATTTGGGACAACAGAGGTTTTGGCCACCGCTTTCCTGAAAGAAACACATGAATACTAAAATAAATACTGTGCCTATGAACATTACTTCAGTTAATAGTTGAGCCTTAACGGTAAACAAAAAGAGACTCTTACCGTAGTATGTGTGCTACTATAGAGGGGCCGTACCAGTCACCAGCCTTCTTCCCTGAACTTTTGCCAATTCCCACCAGCTGATGAACCCCAAAAGGTGCTGGAGGTTGATCCCCCAACCAGGTAACCAGTTTGTGATGGATGGGCTCTGCTTGTCTATCCCTTGCAGAGTCAGGCCTCTTCTTCTGGCTACATTTGGGCGTCTGATCTTTTGGCCGTGTCTTTTCTGGGGTGTCTGGTCCTCGTAGAGAGCCAAAAGAGGGGATGGGGATTCCTCCAGCTCGGGCTGGGGAGCGTGATCGGAACACTTCAAAGTCCACGTCAGTTAGCTGCTGAGCATCTGGCCAAGTCCAATCTACAAATCACAGAAAAAAGCTTAATCTAGCAACTGCCTACAGCCAGTCCAGAGTCTAATCACAGACGATTTCAGTTGTCAATCTGGGACGTGCAAGAGAGC
>CAAKHC010002061.1:5377-38287 GCA_901007825.1 Macroramphosus scolopax | reverse complement strand
CCTCTCCTGCTATGAGAAATTAACCACAGCTTGCTTGTTGCGAGAGAGAGAGAGAGAGAGAGAGAGAGAGAGAGAGAGAGAGAGAGAGAGAGAGAGAGAGAGAGAGAGAGAGAGAGGCGCTGCGCAAATCAATGTGCTAAAAGAAAATCTATATTTGAGGGTCAAAGTTGATGTTGTTTCAGACAGCTGTAAATAGATCAATGGAAATACTTTTTATTATGATTATTAGGGATAGGAAGTGTGTGATGTTACAGTGTGTTTTAATAAATTAACAAAGCTGTTATTGCAACAGTTGCTAGATTTTTTTCTGACATTCAGAATCCTTTGCTGTTGTGAGCCCCACCGTCCAGACTGATACAGGGCAGCACCGTAAAAGGTACTGGTGGGGAGGATCCACTAAAATCTACTAGTACTAGTAAATAAAAATGTGTGCAGCAGACCGCGACACAAACCTCGGGGCATCAAATGGACCAGGAGGCCCTGTGCAAGCATCATCTGTCCACTGCGCAGCATACAGCCCCAGCCACAATCTGTGGTCCAGGTGGAGCCCTCCAACTGAGGGAACTCCCTCCTGTAGGTCAGCCAAATCCTTGACATAAAGTCCATGCCAAACCGCTCCACTTGGTCTGAAGGGGAATGAGGTGAAGGAATGGAGGAGAAAGGAGCGGAAAAAAAGAGAACCTCAGAACTTTAACTGATGTTGATTCATACCAGCAACTATTTGTGATGTCCATCTGACATGAGAAAGATCAGATTACATGTAAAAAATAATAAGCCTCAAAAGCTTTTTTCTCTGACAGCTTTATTTAGATAGAAATTTGGATTTGGATCAGAAAGATGTCTGAGCTTTGTGAATTTGGAATTTACCTTCACTGTTGAGCAGATAGGAGTGTCCCAGGACTGTGACAGGGGATGTCTTGTTGAAGGACGTTTTAGTTTTAACAGTCCAACCTACAGAAAGAAAAAGCAAGACATTGGAGGTGGGAGAGAACCTGAAGTAGCTACATGACAGATCAAGGTCAGTGCTGCATTGCATCGATCACAAAAAACACAAATTACGAGATGATCTAAAATATTGACAAAAGGATTCAGTCATCGACATGCTCCAACGCATGTAAATGAAGTATAAAATCATATGTTTGTTTTATACGCTAATACATTTCCTAATATAACAACAAACCATATTTGACGTTGTTCCATGCTGACATCAGTTTGGCTTTGATTTTGTCCATTTCCTCCGGCTCCCCAGTTGCTTCTTTGCTGGGATCAGGAGTCTGAGGCCCTCTGATACCAAAGCTGCCCTGCTGCTCCACGGGCTGCTGCCTACGGCTCTCCATCAACTCATTCTGCATCACTCCACGGATGTACTGTGCTGCACTGGGGGAAACTGAGTTCATGGCGATGAGCTCTCAGAGCTGGGCTCTGCTGTTCCTCATGTCAACACTGAACTGAGGGGTGCGGGAAAAGAGGAAGGGAGAAAGGGGTTAACTATTAGTTAACTACTGGTTAACTACAGACTGCCCCACCAACAAGCTTCCACAGGTTTGGTGTGGAGCAGCTTTTGAAATCCATTTCAATGTTCTTCAGGTGGAAACTTTGCACATAAAGCAGGTCCAGATTTGTAGTTTGGCCATCCCATGGAAGGAGAAAATCCCAAAACTTCTAACAACAGACAATGCCTGTGTAGGTGTATCCTTATAATTATCTGTTGTGGATCACTCTCGTCATTAGACTATGAAAAAACATCATTGAACCACATTACTGTAAATACGAGAACACTGTTTATTCTTTTGCAGCTGATATTCCACAACAAATACACTATTTGGATTTTTTGGATACAATTTTCTATAAGTGTGACGTCACCAGAAGAAACGGTGAGTAGAGTAGAAAAAATATACTACTTTCAGGTAGTAAACCCAAAGCAATTCCTCACTTCCTTAAAAGTATCGATATATGGGAAAAAAACGTAATTCCTCTTAGGGCTGAAAAAAACACAAAATGAAGATATAACAATTAATGATTGCGTTCCTAATCTGCACAATTGCACAACGGTGGAAACCCTGAGGAAAGCAGCAGTGATTTTCCCCCGCTGTCCTGAAACTGATGAATAGCAGTTTCAAAAAGGAACTATGCTACTCTGTGTAGTCACTGATTTCTTGAGAAGGAAAGCATTTCTGTGGGGAGGAAACATGAGTTTAGCATTTGACAATGCGTGTTACAAATTAACGGGCTTCTATGTTGCTGACCATGACTATAGATGTTGGTTTGACCAACATGGGTATGACAAAGGAAGGACAAAACAAGTGAGCCCTCGGGACCATTGAACCAGTGACTTACAACCTAGACCTACATTACCACTGCCCCGTCAGCACATTTGTCTAACACTACTGTGGAAACCTGTATTCACAATGAATTAGAAGAGGCACAATTTCAACCAAGAAACACCTGTGTCAACTGGTTTCAGGGTGAAAGTATATAAATACACATTCATGGTCAAGTTGTTTTGCCAAATTAACATCTATGCAGAACTTGTAAGGCACTTCGACATTACGGCAACAAAAAACATTTTACTATATGAACAGACATGCACTGTTAGACATTGTCACAAGCAGTTCTGGATAGCTATTGTGGCTTGTGCTGTGACAGCTGTCAACTCAAATTGGTGTGACAATAAGGCAGGAACCTAATAGTGCAACTGAAAGTAGGCTTTTAATAGGCTTTTCATAAATAGTATACACGACTCTGGTTTCACATGAAGTCAGCTCCCAAATTAACAAGTTTGAGCTCCAAAGACACAGATTATCGTGGGCTTTGTTCAGCTCAAGTGACTAAACATAAAGAGCCTCGGTGATTAAGTTCTTCTATCATTTTGAAAGACAAATTAATACTAGATATTTGTACTAAACTGGCCAGATAAGACACAGCTGTTTTAACACATTTGACTGCTTCCTGTAATTTTTTTCTTCATTAGTTTCTATATCATAATGTACACGTCATGTGTAGGTCACATGACATCGACGCTGTTGAACAAATATAAATATTATAATTTATAAAAAAAATAGTATTAAAACTATTGTGTCTTATCTTCTTTGTATTTAATCGCCCCCAGTTTTTAGCTAATGATTAATGGCGGCATAATTAATTGAACGTAAACTTAAACATTAACCATCGTCGACAGTTCAGCTTGGAACTAATTGACCCTCAACACCCTGGCGTATGGAAGGTCACCATTCATCATTGTACACCAAGAAGTCAAACATCGACATATGGGCTTATTATTCAACTCTTTAAGAGGCTAGTTAAGTTAACGTGGACGTGTTGGCTTTATATATCGTTATGTAGAAGTACCGTAAAGAAGTCCGACCCACAACCGCTGTAATAGAGTTTGTTGCGTTTGTCCCACGACATAGAGGCAATTTCCCAATCAGCTCCCACATTCATAAATAATCGTCAATGTTTAATTCTTAAAAATAGCACAAACATGTTATTATTGTAATAGCATTAAATTCGGATACAACAGTGAGCGTTGTATGCGCATACATGATCGTTACATTTCACCTAAAATAAAAAGGTTCACAAACAGCAACGTACCTGCTTTAGTAGCCGCTTAAGCCTGTCGGAACCTTATAGTAGGTCGGCTCATTTTGCTGGTTTCCTCTCTAACGTTGACGTTACTTAGTCACGAACCCAGCCTACACAGATATCTATACCAGCACCTTGCGAAAGCTAGCTATCTTAGTTTTTGTACGCTAGTTACCGGTGTCGTTAGCATGCCAGCGGTCAAACTCCAGTCTGACCAATGATCTTTACGACTTTCCAAACAAAAGCAGTTGACATCAGTATTGTAAGCTTTCATCCAGTTACCAAATATCGAATTTGTTCACACAGAGTAGCTGTCGTAGACAATTCCGCACATAGTAGGTTTCTTTCCCTGAGCAAACAGATTTCCTGTTGTCCTTTCGTGACAGGATGCGATTGGTCGAAAAAATCCCCGAGAAAGCGGATTGGACGATTCTCATTCGAGTGTGCTATTGGCTAATATTACCTGTTATAGTTATGTAACCTATAACAATGCTGCTAATGCTAATCACGTTATATGAAAGATTGCTGATGATATTTATTATACTTTATATATATTTCAGTATACTTTCATTATCACAGAGCTGCTTTTGTGAAATTAACTAGTCACCACTGAACTTTGTAAAGTTCAAATCTTACAGTTGGACCTTTCGAATGTATTTAGTAAACAAGGTCAAAAATACAATTAGCTTGTAACTTGCTAATCGAAAGTGCCATTTGAAATGGACATTGAAGTAAAGGGAAACTGAGAAAACTGAAGGTAGTGTATCATAGTTTCCACATTCTTAACTTTTGTTCCTTTTGTGACGTTACATTCACTTTTTCAACTTAAAACCTGAACAAAAATCTTAGTGAGGGGAGATTAATTTCAGTTAAATGAATTATACTTTGTACTGCATCAAGGAAATGTAGTAAAGTAGAACGTCAACATTCTGCATACAATTAACTATAATTCCATTCAGTCATGTTCCCTTGAAAATCAACATCATTAAAAACTTGAGTTTATTATTCATTTTGTTGTCTGTAGCGAATTTGTAGCGAGTTTTTACATACAGGAGAAAAAATGTCTCAATGAAACGAAGAGCAACATAATTTTTTACGGATTTGTACTTGATTGGTATGATTACTTAATGAGCATCCCCAGTTTTTCTCTTCTTCACAGTCAAACATCTGTAAATCTTGCACTTCAGATGTCTTTGTGTTAAATACAAAATTGAACTAATTTTTGCTGAATCTTGACAGTAGAGTACTCTTCAGTCCCAAATGAATGACGTATACTCGTAATAGCAGGAAGAGTACCGGTCGGATCAATTAGAGAAATTATGGCTTTGTTACAGTTATTACAATGCATTCATTATGTCACTGATTCCTCCCTGTTTGACTGTCAGCTGTGCTAAAGGTTGATCATTGATTAGCTGCATCTACGCTGTAGACAAAGGGCATTTATTGGGATAATAGATAAACAATCCAGCAGCAACTTGTTTACAGAACAAGGAGATAGGAAGACAACAAGTCTGGGAACAAATCTCTGAATTTTATTCCACTCACTGCACTTCAGGTGTCTGCATTGAATCACATCTATCACAACAAAAATGACCCATGGTACAAATAAATACATTTTCAGTGAACAGAGAAGTGTGGAATGCTTTTAATAATGTTTCTGTATTTGTAGAACTCATATTTGTCTTTTTCCTCAAAGCAACTTACAAACAATCCCACCGAATGATTTGTTTGAAATATAGTGCATATAGACTACTCTCTGTAACCGCCCCCCCTCCAAAAAAAAAAGGAAGAAAAAAGAAATTCTGAAAGTGTAACTCTAGTATAGACATCACTGTGTGGGAAAAAGCCTGAATGATAGTTGTATAAGATTACTTTACATTTAGTTTTCTTACTAAGGTGATTACAGCTGACCTGGCGTCTCATTAATTACATCAAGATATAAAAGAACTCCGTCCTATCGGAACACTATATAAGACAATATTTAAAAATGTTTATCCATAGTCCAGAGGATAACAGTCATGTGAAGGTCACGACAGAAAAGATGCTTCAAGTCTTCATTTGATAATTACTGCAAATATTTTGAAACATAAATGCATATTCAGTGACTCTATGGCTAACAGCATCCATTCAGCACTGCATCAGTGGTCCTGGCTTCAATACAGAAGCAGTTTATTAATGAATATTTCATGGAATCATATTCATATTTAGGACCACTTGAGGGCAGTAGAGTACCATGTTTAATAAAATAAGACATTGGCGAATGGATGTACTGCATGAGACTTTCATGTACTGCAGGGGATTTTCTACTGAAGGGTGTAAAATCAGGAATACACCATGACACATCATTTGAGGATGGATAGGAACTGAATCCTTTTCAGAAGGGGAGTATGTTATAATCCATTTATTTTGCATTAAAGATGCATTAGACGACATGTTTAATATAATATTGATTGGTTATGTGAAACATTTGTATAATGCAGATGCAGAAAAATATGTACCCGCCGCACGTTGCCGCTCTAGTTTTGATTTCTTTTCCGCTAAGAAGAGGCTGACAGCTCATGACGGCGATGTGCAACTGCTCACAGCACAAATGTACATTAACTACTTAGCTCAAAAAGACTGACAGCAAACGTTGGTGACTGGAGGACAAACTCACAAAAACTGCAGACTGAACCATTGTTTTCTGAGTGAAAAGTTTCCGCCCCGATGTGACTTTACATGTTGGCTCAATCAATTTGCTTTCTACATTTGCGGAGCATGGGAAACTCCAAGCAATTTTAACCAGATCACTCACTGAAAGTGGCGTTTAACATCAAAGCTGGGTTGAATAATTTATCCTCTACTCTCTCACGCACAGCTAAATGATTTGCATCAGATTATTTATACTGAATAGCTACTGAGAATGCAAAACATGACGATGATTGAGTTCAGTGAAGAAAGGATGGGTCAGTTCTCCAAACATTTTACTCTCTCAGCACTCTCGCCGGGAGGATTTCAACACTTTTATCAGTATGTTACATAGCAAAATATGAGCATGTTATATTTAATCTTGGCTACCTAACTTAAAGTACCTACCAACACAGTCACATGGATTATATATAGCCTTTTGTTCACCATTAAAAGCTCATTGTTATCATGCCCACATCAACAAACCCGGCGTTTGTTACGCTATTGAGCCCTTTCATAAATGCCTTTCTGTATGCTACATCCATGACTGCCTGCCTTCCCTGTTTTCCCCCAAATCAGCACATAGCTTCATTGCATATGTGCTTATATCTTTCTCTTATGCCTTTACATACGAACATTTTTTAACAGTGTTTTCTTGTTCAGTAAAACATGTAAATGTGACCGGACACTTACTGATTATTTCCAGTGTAGTCGTGACTTGCTGAGTCAACTGTGTTGACTTCAGTTATTCCTTGAAAAGATACATATGCACACCGTAACTCACTCACTGGGAAAAACACTCCCATTTCATCAACCACAGGGGTATGGATTTAAATGCATGAATATCAACGTCTGACACTGCTGCCTCCTGTGGCAATATGTGTGTGTGTGTGTTTGTGCATGCGTGTGCAAAGCTTCAGTCAGAAGCAAAGGGAGAAAAGGGATGTGGTAGCCCTCCTGTGAAGGGGAGATAAGCGCTGAGCCTGTGCTCTGTCAGCCCTGCCTTCCTCTGCAGCAGGACACAGCCTTCAAGAACCAGAAATAGACCCAAGGTGGCTACAGACACAAAACCCATCGCCTCTGGATGTGACATCCACTGACAGAGTGCCATCAAATGAGAGAAAGTAAACTGCTGCATGGAGAATAAATGAGCTTAATCGTCTCAAAGATGGCTGACTCATTGTAGCCAGACTGATCTTATGTGCTATTTGCGCTGTTTGATGCAAACATTGCGGTTTGATGGTGTCTCAGGTCAACCACCTGTTTCTTTGCCTTGATTGAAACACAGTAAAAGAAGAGACGGCTGGTTGAACTACAAAATAGAGTGACTAGATTTGGTATTCACAGTATTCAGCATGTTTTGATCTGTAAAGCACTTTTTGACCTTCTTGTACCTATTTTACATGTACAGTACATACTATATGACATGCATTCACATAGACCCACATACATATACATCTGATAAAGTGTACCACATTACATTAAGAATCTTCTTATTAAATAATTTATAATATAAAATCAAAAGTTAACGCATCTTAACAGTAGATCTCTTTATCCTGGTTAAGTTAGAATCAGTCCACAATTGGAATCAATAAATAACATTTTATATACTCTGAAACTGGAATGTACAATGTTTTTAAGTGCTTTACTTTTGTTGCATTGTTCTTCCAAAAAAAAGGCATTTTTCTTTTTAAGCTGAAATCCCCACAGGGTCACATTTTCGGTGGAGTGCTACCTGTTGCAGCCTTTTCCAATGGTGAACTTACAGGGCTTTGGGTCGCCACTGCAGCTGCAACAACCACTCGACCTCCTGCAGGAGTGTCAGACCTTCCCGCTGTGCCTGCCTGTTTCTCCTCTACTGCTTTTGTCTGCTGGTCTTTGCTCTTGGACCCCTCCTGGGAGCCAAGTTTGATTGGCCCGAGGACGTTCTTGGCCACAGTGGTCAGCTGGCTGACGAAGCTCGTCTTATCTCCAGGGGAGACAGGGCGCGACTTACAGAGGGAAGGTCCGCAGAGGGAGGGGGTGACAGCCGTAGGGGAGGGAGAAGGAGAAGGTGAATGCTCCTCCACCACCTCCAGGCGACATTTGTCCTCCCAGTCAAGGGTTCCCCGGTAGCAGCTGACAGACCCGAGCCCCTGCCGTACTTTGCCAAGAGACAATGGCTGCCCATGTGGGGGGACAGCAGGGGCCAGAATCCGCACTGGGAGTTTAGGGCTTCTGGAGCCGAGGTCTGGAGTCCTTGATTCACTGCTCTCAGCTCCAGCCTTTCTCAAGTGGTCCCCCATACCTGAGGGTTTAAAGGCTTTACTCATGCTCAGTGGATTACCTATAACTGTCGTGTTGATACCGATACTCTTGTCCGGAGTAGCAGCAGAGTTCTTGCTGAAGGAAGCACACAGTAAACCAGCTGGACCACTCTTGTAGTCTCCCACCTGCTTTGGTTCAGTTCGACATCCTAGCTGCTGCTCTTGGAGAGTTTTACTATTAGATAATATATTTTTAGCTGTCTTTGGATCTAGTTGTTTTGGACTTAAATCTGCTTGACCCTGGCGGATCTTCTCAGGCCCCTTCTCACCCTCTAGACTTCCTGTTTTTTTGGTAGGGGTGCCAGGAGTTGTAGCTTTAGCAGTTTCCACACCTCCTCTTGAACTCTGGCCACCCTGTGAGCTTAAGGGCAGCTGACCCGTGTGAGGTTTTCTTGTTAAGGGTGACTGGGTTACTGTTGCACCAACTCGACTCAATCTCTCCAGGACTGTAAGGGTTTCAGTTTCCCTGTCTTTCTCCCTCTCCCTTCCTCTCTCCCTCTCCTCCCTCTCTCTGCCAGCCAGCAGTGTTTCCCTGCTAAGCGGTGACTCCTGTCTCCCATATCTCCTCACAGGCTTCAGAACACGAGTCTCCTGGGTTGTCGGGGATGAGGAGCACGGCAGGGGGGGAGGATGAGGTGGCAGATTTTCCCCGTCTGTCTCCAGAAGGCTCTGGAGCCCTAGCTCACATAGGAAGGCATCCTTACGGTACTCAGAATGCTGCACCTCCAGGCTGTGCTTCCTCAGTGGCCCCCCGAGTCCTCCTGTCGAACTGGACTGTGTCAAAGGCGAGCCCAGCTTCTCTGCCGACTGTACTCGTTTCAGAAGAGGTGAGCGCGGTGGCTCTGCGCTCTTGGGTCTGGGACGGACCACGGGCGGCGAGGAGTGGAGCTTGACAGGGAAGGACTGGGTGGTGTTGGAGCTACCTATTGTGTGGCCTGGCAAGGGGGGAGGTGAAGATTGTGTGGGTGAGGGGGTGTGGGCCAGTGGAGATAAGGGAATGTTGCCTGCAGATTTACAGCGGGCAGATCGATACTGGCGGTGGAGTTTGGGGGAAAGGCCATGTAGGGAGCTGGGCCTCATGTGCTGGGAGGGAGCGGGTGAGTTTGGGGTGCTGGAGGCTGGAGAGCTATTCTGGGATGAAGCACCTACAGAGAAAAATAAAGCAGAAGGACATAAAACAGTAAGATAGAAATAGAAAAAATTACATTTTGATTTGACATTTTGCACAATAACTAGTAAAATAATACCTGTGTATATATAAAATTTGTCCAGAGATGTGTATTTCAGCTTAAAGAATGCTTCCGGTTTTTTACACAAGGGTCCTATTTCCCCAGGAAATGACTCATAGGGACCAAATTGATTATGATTGGTGCAGTATTTATTGAGAACAATATAGCTGCAGAGTGCCTGCCTTGTATATAACGGGGGTAACAAAATGCTTGTTTTTTGTCACTGACAGGCTCTGATACGTACTATCAGTCTCCAATACCAGGATTACCCTTTCAAGGATTTTCAATTTGAAAGGGTAATTCTGGACATAAAAGCTGACCTTCCAGGCAACATGTTCTACTTTATAATTAATTTGGATAATTTGATTCTTTGTTCCACAGATCAAGTTGTGTGTGCCAGCTGAGTAACCGTGTGCCTACCCAGATATGAGGGCTCAGGGGTGGAGCGGTAGCCCTGAGTGGGGGACCGGGCAGATAGGCTGTGAGTTGGGGAGCCAGGGAGACTCTCACTGGAGGACAGAGAGCGATTCAGAGAGGACAAGCTCCGGCTGGTGTGGAGAAGATTGGACTGCTTTGTGATCTTGCGGAACAATGAGTTTCGCTTCTTGCTGCAGGATAGACGGAAAATAAAAAGACAGGTTTGTAACAGGATTGATATATCTGGGAATAATTGAGGAAAGCCATTCGTTTCCATGTATTTCATTGTGAAAGAAAACCTGGAGACACAACAATCCATTCCAAAGACCTTGCCAATATTTATTACTGTTGAAGTTTTGATATCTAACAGTCAGGCTAAAGGGAAGAGTGAAATTGTTTCCAACAGCCAAATAAATCAGAAATGCTGTCAGTGATGTGGTGGTGTCAGGTGTGTTTGTTACTACCTGTCCTGGCCATCCTTTCCCATGGGCCTCTTGTTTCGTCGAGCCATCTTACACTTATAGCTGGCCTTGCGGGCCGGACCCACTTTAATGGAGGTGTTCTCAAAAGGTGTGGTTGTCACGGTCACCTTGTTGCCGCTCTGCAAGGATCATTGACATTATATTCTTTCTGAAGGGATGCTCCAAACCCTTGAATGGCTAAATGATTTCCTTTACCTAACAAAATCTGACCTGCTACCATTCTGCCTACATTTATAGAATTAATCAGCAAATAATGTTTACTTACAGAACCAGTAAGCTAAAAGTTACACAAGATCTACAAACACTTACTCAAGCACATGGAAGGCAGCAGCTTATGATTTACACCCTCTGTGCTCAAAATTGAAAACTGAGGGAAATATTGACTTTTACCAAATATACATAAATAGCAACTAAGACTAAATAGACCAACTGATTCCTACCTTGAGGATAAGCTCTACCACCTCAGTGTGGACCAGACCATGGACAGACTCCCCGTTGACATGAGTGATGAGGTCACCGGCACACAGCCCGGCTTCCTGGGCGGGGCCGCTGTCCTCCACATGCTACCAACACACACATGACAGTGCATGAACATAAGCGTCACAGTGAAGTATTCAAATCCAAGACAACTTTGTGAAGTATTTGTGTACTCAGAGTTTGTCAACGCTTAATAGTACTAAAAATTATATTACTGCAAAACAAAGTAAATTTATAGTTTAAATCTGAGATCAGTTCTTATCAGCATTATAGCTTACAATCATCTCTGCATGTGCTGCTTGTACATCTATCCTGCTTTATTAGAGCCATTAACATTTCTTTCCTTATTTGCACAGTTGAAAGGTCAATACATTAATTTTACGATAACATGCATACATAGACATGCCTATTAATTCAGTGTTGATCAGCTGATTGATTGCCAAACGGTTTCAACAGTGGCCCACGAGTTTCTTACCCAAACAATGTGATGCACACTGTAGATATCTGTGTCTCCAATATAGACCCTGATGGCCCTCAGGGTGAAGCCGTACTTCTTTCCAGAGCGATGGATGGTGATGGGGGAGCGCAGCACAGTGACTGCTGGGCAGAAGTCTCTGCTTGGTGACGAGTCGCGGGACGAGGGGTTGGAGGAGAATGAGTGGGGTGACATGGGGCTGGCCAGCGGAGAGAAGCCACCATGCTGCTCCACTAGAAGAGGGAGAGGATAGGTATTTCATTAGTGTGCCTTCAATTAATATGGCAAGAATTGAAAGATGTTTTGCCGCTGGCAAACCATCACCTTTTAATGTGGAAAACAAAGCAAAAAGTTGATTATTTGACAAATTCTAGCTCTGTTAATAATTGACACAAAACTAACTAATAAGAATGGATTATCACCATCTTAAGGGTTGTGTTCTGTTCTTTCCTCTTACCTGATGGGATGATAACAGACAGGGCTGTGGCGGAGGCTGACTTGATGACCTTATTGCCAGGTCTGGAATTACGTTTCTCTGCGTCACCAGACAAATGCTGGTGGCGTGCCCTGCGGAGGACCAGGTCATTGGTGGCCCGCGCCCCGAGAGGGTCGTATAGAGGGGTTATCACGTCCCGACTGACTGTGGCAGGACCTGGGGATAACGAGCTGATGGTTGTCACAGCTCCCGGTGTCTCTCCATGTCTGGGTGACTTGTCTGCGAGGATGTAGAGTCATGTAGAAAATGTTGAAAATAGCATTTAGAAGTGAAATAGTTAGAAATGTCCTGCTGCTCACTGACTCCACAGTAGCAATCTAAGAAGGTGTTACATACTGACTTGTCACCTCCTACACTCTTTCAATGTATGACTTATTCGATATAATATCCTCAGTGACCTTCAGTCTTTGCTTTCTTCGTCTTTTCTCCCTGTGAGATGATTGACCAGCACCCACCTGCTCCGTTGATCTCCTTCAGGCTGTTCCTCTGCTCCACAAGACTTGGCGAGGGAACGCTGGTCCCATCCAGTGAGGTTCCGCGGACCTTCATGGGGTTCTGTCGGGACAGGAAGTCTGGCTCACCCTCAAGGGTTGAGGCGAAGCGATGTGTGTCCATCAGTGCTGAGAACCGCCGCCGAGCACCAAGAGGGGGGCTTGCATCCCCATCCATGTAGAGGGACTCTGAGCAAGACAGGCGCTTCCTGCAAGAGAAAGAAATGGAAACAGATAAGATACTGTCTTTCTGCAAGAATCCATTATCTAACAATACAGGAAGGAGCTGATATAGAAATAATGTGAGATGAAGTGATAAAACTGATGTTTGTGTTAAATTGGTTATTTAATGAAATTGTTAATGAGCTGCATTCAAAAAGGAAACTAAGCTGGAGAGATGCTACGGATAATTCTTACTTGATATGGAAGAGGGTGAAAATCCAATATGTAAGGTAATTCGTGACAAGCCACCTTTTCCCATTTTTCAATCCACTGCTAATGCAGAATGCATGAATGAATGATTTTACATTACATGAATGTAGACGACTGACTTATGCTTCCTACAGATTGGGGTGAAATGGAGTTATGAGCTTTAATGGAAATCTTTTTCTGTCTATCTCAATCAGTTAATAATGTGGGGTTCTGCAGCCAGCAGGTTGCAGCTTCTCTAAGCTGCTGCATGACAAGCACAGCAACCGAGCAGAATGATGTTTAATGGCTCTAGATCTCAAGATCGCTGTAAATTTTTCATTTACACGGGCTAAAAACCGAAAACCCTGAAGGCAATGACAGGTTCCTTTAATGTTCAATCCAACATGAATAATCACTTTAAGACTCAGAGAGATGAGGAGCAAAGAAGCAGCGTCTGCTAAAAACTGTAATGTAACAACTTTGAGTGTACAAAAATTAAATGAATCCCCTTAATTCAATCGCCCTAAATCTACCAGCAATTATTACATCTTTACCAATATGCTGGATTTTAGTCACATTTGATTAGTCATACCAAACAGAAAAAAAACAGACACGCTCTGTGTCCAAGTTGACAAATTTGTTCAAGGAAACGTCTACTGCCGGTTGTTGCCTCAAAGTGAATGTGAACTCTCACAATCTCTCAGACAAGAAAAGCAAAACTGGTGTCACTGAGACAAACAGCAGCAATTCAGCCACACTAGGATATGTGACAGCCAGGCTGTGAAGTAGAAGAAAAACCCTTCAGAATCACCTTCTAAACACCTGTAGTGTGGCATGTTTTCATGCAAAGTAATGATTCATTTGCTGAGTGTCTGTAAAATACAAAAATAAGGCTGGAAAGACCAGCAATATTCTGGATGCAACACTGACTTAAATTCAAGGAATGCCACGTATCTTACACACAACTCACGAGGGTCACTGCTTCCAGCCAAGTGTCAGGTTGTTAACGAGGGTAAATATCCAATGTTATAATACATCAGCGCCACAGCGGCTTTTTTCCACACAGATAATTGATCAGGAATCAATTAGGGATTCGATAAACAATCCATCCCTACTATAAAACCTCCCTGTTTATTAGATTTAGACTAAAAAAACAGCTACTCACATCTCAGGGGATCCAGTCCTCCAGCTCTTGTCCCTCATGCTGAAGCTGCCCAGGCTCTCTCTCTTTGTCACCTTGTCCTCCCGTGGGCCCTTGTGCTCCCGACGGGACACAGATGGCGTAGCTTTCTGCTCCAGCTGAGAAAGATGCTCCATGCTGCTGTACACCTGCAGTCAGATCGATAATCACTTGGTCTGTTAGGAGTTATTAGCAGCTCAGGAACAATGTTGTTGGTGAGAGAAATCCTACGTAATACCAGCATGTTCAGTCTGACTTGGATAGCTGGCTGTGTGCACAGATGTGTGTCGGGCTAAAACTATCCCTCAATGACAGACACCTGCATCTATTTAATTCCTCTGGACGGAACAAAAGTCAAGTTGGGAATTTGACTTAATGCATGCCGCAAACATATAGAACAATATGAAGGAGATGTCAGCTGCTACAATGAAGACCAATGACACGTGTTTGTTTCATAATGGGAGCACAGACATTAACGAAAAGCCATGCACACATCTCTGATGTGCAGAGTTTCACAGGGAAGCTAAGACGTGTGGGGGAGGACAACCAGCAGAGTTACGTTCAGGGAAGCCAAAGGAATATTTAACGGTGACCATGGTAACAGGTATAAACTGAAAACACAGCTCTCCTCTGTAGCAAATACAAAATAATATTAACAGTCACTTCCTTTCATTTATGAATCAGCTCATCAAAATATGAAGACGTTTAGGAAAAGCTGCTCTGAGCGATCTTTTGTGATTGTTCTCTTTTCATGTTTTGAGATGTGATTATGTTCCGTAAGCCTTTTCAGGTTTTATCATCTCAGAGTCATTTGTATTCACTCTGTTTTTCCTATCATCCAATTTCACCTTTGTTCAATTACTCTGATTATATATCAGCAAATAGACTTTGTCACCTGCTGCAAACATGCAGCACAGTTGCTTGACAATATGTGTTAACAATAGGCCACAATCAAGGACTAATGAAAGAAGGAACGACAGAACCAGCGAGGTTACACCAGGTGGCACAGAACACGCTCCTACAATAACACATGAGGGACTCTGTTGGAGTGCAAAGCAGACGGGGAGGAAATATTAAAAGGACATATTGTTCTATTCAGAGAATTCTAAAATGTCCTTTAGAAATGTGTGTGCGTGTGTGTGTGTGTGTGTAACATTAAAAGCCTAATATACAGCACTTTTTGACGCCCTGTTCCTCTTCCTTCCTTGATTCACTCTCCTAGCTAACCCCTCCCTCTGTTCCTCCCTACCCACATCCCTTCATCCCCTCTTCCCTTCCAATTCAATCCATACCTCTCCCACATCTCATTACAGGTATGTTACCGTCTGGGGGCCTGTAAACATGTCGCGTGGAATCACTCTGCTCACTGCGTCCCCCTTCGCCAGGTTTCAATAAATCCTCCCACATATTACAACCTTCCCCCAACAACCCATCACCCACCACAAGCCCCACATCAGCTCATTAATTTCCTAAAACGGCCGTGTAAATAAATTATAATGCACGAGTGTTCCCTGTAGAACTGTAGTATGTATTCAGCAGAGGCCTTTTTACCAGGCCACTCAACATCCCTCAAGTAGAACTTCAAAAAATCTCAGATGGAATTGAAATAGGCCCCTCAAGGAGGCACTTCTGCTTCATTGAGCAGCTCCTTCACGACCCCCCAACCCAAGCATTGGACGATTGGAGCGAGTGCAAAACAGTAGAGAGAGAATGGAAGTGGTGGAGTGTGGAGAGAGCAGAAAAGACATTGTGAGGTGAGAAACTCCCACGCGAGAGGGAAAGTGCGACATAAAGAACGTGCAGAAGAGGGAGACACAAATCAGCGTTAAGAGAGTTGGCATGAAAGATGAGAATGAAAAATGGTTTGGGTCATTAAACACATCTGCAGGCAGGTAAAGCAAAAAGGGAACAGCGAGGCACTCACATTTAGGGCACCTGGTTGGCTTAAAATAGGAACCGAAGACAAGAGGGATAAGATGGAGCAGTTACTGAGTTAGACTCTGTACCCACGGAATGCGACTTGGATCCAGCCTGCTGCTATTTGCACAGTCTGACCTCATTTTTATCTGTCAGAGTCTTTCCTCATCTAATCCCAAATGCCGACAGAGTGTCTTCATGACAAAACACGGGTTGACATGTGAGATGGGGTGAAATGACAGAGAGAGTAAAAGAGAAAAAGAGGGCTGAGATATAAAGACCTTGCTGAATCGAGGGGAACAGGAGGAGAACTGTCTGATCTCCACCGGCTCGTCATCATTGGTGTCATCCTCGTCGTATGTATTGATGTGGTGGTAACGATCTGAACGGGCTGGCAGAGGAGGAAGAGAAGAGAGAGGGGATGAATTATATGAGGTGTCGGCTCAAATGTGCTTTTCTGACTGGAGGGATGTCACAGAATTACAGGAGACCCAACAAGCCTAATACTGATGTAACTGCTGAGCTTTACGGACACATACATCCAGACACACATACTATCAAAGTAGCTGGTGTCCTCTTCTGACTCCAGGTGAGGGATGAACTCTGCTTTCTGCCTCAGCAAGCTGTTCCAGTCCAGCTCTGTGAAGAACGGGTGCTCCTTCACCTCGAAGGCTCCACCTGTTGGCAGGGGTGCAAACAACACAGCCTCCTTCAGTATATCCTGTAGATTGACAGTGCAGAGCTTGGAAGTAACAGATTACAAATACCCTTGTTACTGTAATGACATGTATTTGTACTTTTTAAGCAGGTGAGTTTTATTTTGAGGTATTTTACTTAATTGCTCGTTTACCTCTGTCCGTCACATGAAGGATCTTATAGTTTTTGTATAACTGACTTGCTGCTAGCTTCAGCTCGATATGGAAAAACATGAAAATTAACTATTTTCCATCTTACTTTTGGCAATTGATTTTTTCCAAAGTCTCAAACTTGTTTTTCTTGCTACTTTGCTTTCTGAGTCTGGTAAAATGGCTCCAGGTGTCAGAAAGGAAAATATCCCGTGGCCTGGGTGAACGCTCTTTTCTGATTGGCTGACAGGGGGGTGTTTACACTGCATACTGCACACTGAGTACACTTTAGGTGTGATCAGTGATCCAAATGTATCTGCTCCCGAAACCACAACAACTCATTATCAACTTGATAAAGTATCGGCCTGGGAGGATTTATTGATTGGAACATTTCTTCCAATAGACCTGGGGAACACAACCATTTTGATGAATTCAGGAGAGGAAAAGAAAGAAACCAAGCAAAAATAGAAGTGCCTCCTCACTAAGTTGTAATTTGCACTGTGACTGATGGGCATGGTTATAGCCGGGGTTACAATCATTCATTGTCATGACAAAAGTAAGCGCTCGTATTATAACCTTACAATTCTGAGTGCAAAAAAAATACTATGTATTTACTTGTAAATGCCTGTGGTGTAAGCAGGACAATGTGTGTTAAACGGAGGCAGAAAACCCAATGCAATGCTTCCACGTCAGGCCGTAACATACCTGTGCCCAGCCTCATGAGAGGGTTGGTCTGCAGCAGGGCAGAGATGAGGTCCTGGGCATCTGCAGGCAAGGCTTCATCACCATCCGGCCAAACTATATCATCTGACAGAGAAAACATAATGTTAAGAATTTTAAAAACTATCGTAGGTTTTAATAATATTCTCTCACCTGTGATGACCTGTCCGAACAGCTCCTCAGGCGTGTCGCCAAAGAAAGGCACACAACCCACCAGGAACTCGTAGAGGATGATGCCCATAGCCCACCAATCCACCGGCTTCCCATAGCCCTGACGGAGAATCACCTCTGGAGCGATGTATTCTGGCGTACCACACACCTGAGTGAAGGAAAGAAGAAAAAAAACATTTTTTAGCAGCCAGGAAGAAAAGAATTGAATATAACATCTTTATACATGTTCTCAGTCAATCCATCCAAATGACAAAAGAACATGATTTCAGTAATAACACTCATCCTGATGCACTGGAAAGGTGACTGGAAGTTTCTTTGTGATGAAAAATGGAACAGCAATGTACCTTTCCAGATTCAATGCAAGTTGGAATAATCGAGTAAAGTTGAGAGAGCGCTCTATTGACTAGCCAGGTAACTGGGTGATCGTGTCTGAGAAGAAACATTAATCCTAAATCGTATAAATGTATGAAGCCACCTTGGTGTCCTTGAGAAAAAAAAAGAACCAGAAAAAGTCGGGTGACACGAAGGGGCTCTGCAGAATTCTAGATTTGGTGACTCTTTAATAGTATTAATAGAGTTAGTGAAATGAAAAGTATATGAGCTGTCAATTTATACTCTCTTCTGCCTTGACATCTTTCCACATTGATCACACTTCACGGTTTCATTTCTATTATTAGAACTGTGTTGAAAAACATGTATGCACAGTATCTGTGTGTGTGCCGGGGACACCGTTGACCAATGGAGCAGCAATACTCCCCTAATCAGGAATCTGCTACAAGAAAGTTGAAAAGCAAAGCCATGGTCTGGTTCATCTGCAGGTTAATTACAAGCAGACAAACAGCTGCCTGCTTCCACCCACAAGCGCTGGAGGACACACGGATCAATCTGACTGATGAAGAATCGTTTAATTCAGAGCATGAACAATAAATAATGTAACGAGATTGGATTGTTAGGGAGATGAGATCATGAGCGGATTGCATTGTTTTCATTTGGAGATAAATGATTCGTGATGATGATTTAGCAGGTTGGTACGCATGGACGGAGAAGACTAGAATATGCTCTCATTGCCGGTTGTTTCTGAGTGCACCATAATTCATGTTTTAGGATTTTACTCATTCTGCATTGCAAACATTGCATTGCCTCTGCTTGCACGCATTATGGAAGATACTCAGTAAGAATAGTGTGTATACCGAACTTATGCAGATGACACACATGACACACATTGTATTTATATTCCCTGTCTGATTGGTGCAATATAGCTAAAGTTGCCTTGACTTGCTGTAACTAAAAACCCACCGGCTGGTTCCAGATTAAAGATACTTTACCTGTTTATCCAGGAACTCCCGGGCATCTTTCTCGATGTGTCCTTCATACAGATTGGTTGTGAGGCTCATTAAGCCCATCTTCGACAGGCCAAAGTCCGTCAGCTTGATGTGGCCCATGGAGGTGATCAATAGACTGTATGCAGAGAGACACCAGGCAGTCAAAAGTTTCACACTTAAAAACTTGATAATATCAGCACAAACTTGCAGAATTTCACATTTGATGTTGTGTCTATGGCAGAATATTTTACATTTTAAGACCATTAACAAGGTTCCATTTATGGATTTCTAAAGAAGATTATTCAAAACACTTTTTTTTTCAGCAACGGTTAATATTGATAAGAGCAGCTTCAAACACTCACTTGTCAGGCTTGAGGTCTCTGTGGACGATACCGTAGTTGTGCAGGTACTCCAGGGCTAGAACAGTCTCAGCAAAGTACATCCTTGCCAGCTCCACAGGCAGCGCCCCGATGTTCTTCAACAAAGTGGCACAGTCACCACCTGCGGACACAGTAACACAGCGAGTTAGAATGATTGCAGACCCTCAGTACTCAAGAAGTATTCTAGTTACTTCTCTTGCATGTCAGAGCTTCAGTGTGGAGAATGATTTCAGCAGTTTGGGCCAACAGACCAGCGACACTTTTATCCAGAATACCATAAATAAAGAACAGAGGTCAATAAGGTCACGATCACCACAAGCAATAAGAGTAGAATGTTCAGGGCCACTGCACCCAGACAAAGACTCCTCAGAATGATCACAGATGAAGTGCGAGGTCAGAAAATATGATCCAGGTCAAACAGTCCGGTAGAGGAGTTGTTATTTAACGAGCCAGAACATTTTCTCAGACAGCTGATACAGAAAAATGAAGGACAAACGGAAAGAGAAGAGGCCGCCTCACCCGTTCAGACTGGTCTGATGCATCTATAAGCACCTTTTTAATCTCAGGTACTACCCTGATGTAATTAAAGTGTCGAGAGTCAATAAAAACAACCCTGACCTCCTTACCCTCAACATATTCCATGACCATGCACAGGTGTCTGCGCGTTTCAAAGGAGCAGAACATGGAGACGACGAAGGGGTTCTCTGCAAAGGTGAGGATGTCTCTCTCCACGAACGCCTGCTGGATCTGATTCCTCAAGATCAGATTCTGCTTGTTGATCTTCTTCATGGCAAAACGCTGACGCGTCTCTCTGTGGCGCACCAGGTAGACAGCACTGGAGAGAGTACGGGAAGTATCGAGGACAGAACAGAGACGGCAGTGAAAAGAAGAAAGAACACTCCTCCTGCGTTAAGACATCAATCGAAGAAAAGCTGAGTGGATATTAAGACTATATATATATATAATACTTTTAACTTCAACATCATAGTCTCAAATAAATCTCAAATAGTCCAGAGTGTGTTTTCTGTCTTTTTGTTGCTCAGTTGTCAGTCGGCTGCTTACCCGTAAGCTCCATTGCTGATTAGTTTAATGCTCTGAAAGTCTTCCTCACTCGGTGGCTTGATGACTCTTCCCCTCCCCTGGCGACATTATAATGAAACATTTATTGACTTGGGCGATTGTGTGTGTTTGAGTGGTGGTGTGTATCAGCATCCTTATTGTATGTGAATGAATACAATTAAAATTCCGTCTGCACGAGTGTGTGTTTATTCTCACCTCTGCTGAGTCATCCGTCTCCGGAGTGTGTGGACCCTCACTGTCATAGCTGTCCAGGCTCACGATATCTGCAGAGAAACATGTTAGTTGACAATTAAGCCTAAGTGAAAAGAAACATATTTCATGCTATAAGGCCGGGACTCGCACTCTGCTGTGAGCGGTTAGAAAAACCTGCAGCTGCTCAGACAGCTTTGACAAAACACTATTCAAGTTTGAAAACAGCCAAACGTGCCACAAAAGAGAAAAGCAGGAATTAAAATAACTTCATTCTATTCATATTTTGCCTCTTTCAGCTCTGCCTCCCACTCACTTTGTACATCCTCCCTCCCTGAGCTGCCCTGGCAGCTGATTTCCACTGTTCTTTGCCTCTTGTACTCTACGTGACAGCTGCTAGAATAAACTGATAATTATAATCTATTGAAGCAGTTAAACAATTGAATCCACTTAACAAGCATTTACAAAGACAATCTGTAGATATTAAATTCAACTTTGAAGTTATGAATAAATTCATGACAAATAAATGTCACTGAGCTGAGAGTCATATATTCTTGTGAACCAAGAGAGGAGATGAGAATGTGGGAGTGTGGACATGCGAGCAGCAGCTAGGTGTGAACAGGTGGCTTCGCGTGACAATGTAGGTTCAAAAGAAAGTGTACGATGGAGACATCAGCTGGCGTATTGTTAACAGACTGAACTGAGAAAGACCTGAAGGATAATAATTATCGTGAATCCAGAAATAAATCTGCAACAGGTTATTGTAGAGGGTCATTCTGGGACATTCAACTCATCAGCTAATGAACAACTCATGATGGATTAGAGACGGGATTAGAGACGGGACCGGATGAGCAGATGTGAATGCAAAGTGTGATCGGGGGCCGATGTTGAGCAGCAGATGATCCGACCAGTTCAGTCTGTTAATCTCTGTTAATCTCATCCTGAACGTCCAAAACGGCTTTTGAAAAATTAAAGGAGTAGTTTAACATTTCTGGACATTATTAATTCCCTTACTTCCAAGAGTTACATGAGAGGATCACTACCACTCCGCCTGCCTGCATAGAGCTAAGTAACAAACATTGTATTGTTCATTTAATCCGTGCAAATAATACTGTAAAACCTCATTGTAACATATGTTGTGTGGAGCTGTTTCTTTCCACAGCAGTTCATCTGCACTTCTGTGCTTCTTCTCCACTGTTATTGTTTGATTGCTGGCGGCCCATCGAGGCGGCACACTGGTTTGAACTTAATGCTAATGTCCGCCTGGTGAATTGTCAGCATGTCAACATGTTGACGTTAAGCAGCTATAATGTTTCCCATGTTTCCTATGTATCCACCATTTTCACAATTGAAGAACTGAAAAGTTCTTTCTTGATGTTTTGTCTCTCTCCTACCCTCCAGCGGGTCCCTCGTCAGCCCCAACTGGCTGATGATGTAGCGAGGGATGTCTGCCTTCATCAGTTGTCCCTCCTTGGCGTGGTCCTCTGCTGCCTCCAGCAGATGGTAGAACTCTTCAGGGTTGAACTCCTTTTATAGGACGAAACAAGTTGTCAATACAAATGCAACTTAGTGCTTCGACTGACGCGGCTGGATATCCTGCATCAGTGGAAATAATGTGCAGCTGGTATTCAGGAGGTGCCTTGAACAGACAAGTACAAAAAGAGCTCGAGTAAGAGTTTGGAATCAGGGTGATGAAGAGTCACATGCAGCGCAGCAGAAGATTTAAGACAACCTGTCCTTCATGTCTGTGTTCAAGGCTGCACACGTTTCTAACACCTTCATACTGGTGTGCAGACCTTCTCCACACTTGCTGCCACTGAAGTGTTAAGTGATATTTCTTAACCTTTTGTGAACGGTGCAACATCTCCTTGAAAGAAATAGACTGGATATCTATTAATAACAGAATGATCATCGGACTGACATGATCACATGTTATAAAGAGGAAAATATGCACATGAATTATCAGAAGAGCAGAACTCATTCATATCCTTCATTAGGGGACTACTAATGATGAGGAAGTATAACTTATTAACTGCAATTTATATTTTAGTGCAGTGCAGTCTCTTTCAAATGAAACTCAGTGACGCAACATATTTATAGCAGCTTTATCAGCATGATCAGTGTCAGAATATTGATAACATACTTCAAGAGGTTGTATCAGGGTAGATCATTATACAGCCGTGTATTATCATATTGAAATGCGAGCTGGCAGCCACCAAATAATGACTCAACTAATAAATGATTACCACTTGGACCATGGTTCATGAATGTCTCCAATTAATTCTGAAATACTGCACAAGCTATAATCATTAACTAGGATTTACTTCTACCAGGTGCAAATGAGTGACCGAACACGTCTCCGGGGCTGTCGAACAAACACAATCAGTGTTGACTTCACCTCACAACTTTAAATTGCTTTCCTGCAAACATCTTCTCATTTCCCCCAATGAAACAGCCTTTTGTGGTTTCCTGTGGGATTCGGCTCAACATTTTGATTAGAAAGCAGAGCCTGGGGCAGCCAGGATCATTTCCTTCCTCCGCTGTTTTCTCATATCTGTTCCCCTAGGCCAATGGGAAAAAAAACTTGCTCACCTCAAGCATCATATTCTTGTAGCCGACCTAATGTGTGACATTTTCACCGAATCAGACTTCAGCTAACTTAAATGCTAAATGCATACTCGGAACAATATTTTATCTCTGCGCGTCTTTTTCCTGCCAGCCTACAGGATAGCAGGATGTAAAGTCCCCTCCACATACTGCCTGACCCTATCGATGTCTACTGACGGTTGTCCTGGCAACGGAAAGACGAGCCAAGAGGGCTGGAGGAGGCGCCACGTCAATGACAAACATGTGAGGCTATCAATCAGTGAGCTGATATCCAGGTATAGCTCATCCTCTTGTGTATACAAAGAGACTTGCTATTAAGGTTACGTTGAGGTGAGTTATACTGAACGTATCAACAAGCCAAGGACACAATCTGTCTCCCAGCTGATTTGATGCGCCGCTAGGAAGGCAGGCAAGTAGTGGAGGTGGAAAGAATATTTTGTTCTTAGCTAAGTTGGAAACATATCCTGCGGTGATAAGTGTGCACTGTAGATCAGCAGCATGTCTGATACACAAAGAGAGACTGGATCCACAAAATCATGACCTTACTGAATAATAGAGCAGATTCACACATACATCCACAGTGCTTTTCCAACACACTGAAGTCTTGGAAAAGTCCGAAGAAACTACATTTACTTGAAGCAACTTTATCAGACATTTGTGTGTGTAAGTGACATGATACCAGAAATGTGGTTTCCAGTACAAATACCAGTATATGTCTGTGAATTATTATCAAATTGAACAACAAAATAATAAAACAAATAATCTCTTTCGTGTTAAGTAGTGGCCTTTATGAATTAACTTGTTTATCCATAAGTCTCTGCAGACCTGTTGCTGCACCTGTACTTGCTGCAGCCATACGGTATTTTGTCGTTATTGCAAGTTGATTTCACTGCCCCCACGTCAACCGGTCAACTGGCTTATCTTTTACACCGCTTTTAGGGTTTATATCACTAGATGATGCATCATCCCTACGCCTATCTGTGGGTTTGGTTCACAGGATTAACGGTAGATCAATCTGGTTATGAGAGAAATATGCCCCTGGGAATCAGTGGGAGCTGCATGTTTACTACAACTGATACAACAGATGGTTGGTATTCAGAAACGTGATTGGTTAAACATACTGTCACCTTCTCTCATAGGCTAACATCATACAGTTCGGGTTATGAGCAATAACATCTTTACATTGAAAAATACCTTGAGTGCTGCTCTTTGTTTTAATTGTGATAAAAGACAGCCGCTTAGTCAATCGTCACAAGGGATATATGGATACTGGTTCTGTGTCTGTGTGTTTTCTAATTTGTCAATTGAAGGTTTTTCACTTCTAGAATTTTCAGATCTGAGACGGAGACGGAGACTGTGACGTGGGTTTTCAGTTTGTGTTTGTGTCCCTTGTACAAGTGCATTCATTCATGCCGTCTCTTTGCCCCGACAAACTAGAGGAGACACACGAAAAATCAATAATTGTATTCCTTTAAACACAAGTGCAACTAAAGCAAATGCAATGTGAAATTAAACAAGCCTTACACTTAGTATTCCTTCAAGCACTGACGGCTCGGCCTCCAGCTGTGACACACTGAGCCAACCTGTGTTTCATCCCTTCAGGCTGAGCTCGCTGTAGACAGCCTGTCCCATTTCTGCTCATGCTTTAATGCCATTTAAGCGTGAAGGAGTCGACTCTACATCTCCATGTGGGAGGAAAGGAGTCTCTCGCAGCAGATGACACACATTCTGCTGGCTCATTCAGAATAGAAATTATCCCTCGAAACAAAGTGATGCAGCTTGATTCAATAAATGCTAATTTGGTGAATCCCATCAGTGTGTGCTGAGAATCTCTGTGTGACTGTGGAGCAGAGTTTCCAAATTTGTTGAACTGTGAAACTTACCAAGCACTCCAGCAGCCTGGCTGGACGAGATATGATGATAAAGAGCTTTTTGACCAGCTCAATGACGAAGGTGAGCTCCGAGCTCTCTGAGCGCTCGTAGGCCTGATGGAGAAAGACAGACAGGGTCCGTTTGAATGGTGTTTGAACTGAGCCATCAGCCATCAGCCAAACTACCGTTTCACGACTCACGTCATTCAGCAGCCTCTCCAGGTTCTCCTGAAGTTCACAGAAGTACACGCTGGTGATGAGGCCCTCGCGTGATTTGGTCAGGCAGTCTCTGGCCAGCTCAGCTACCTGGTGATGGATGAAGCTGAGGACGCCGTCAGCCAGTGGCAGAATGTTCTCTGGAGAGTAGTTCTGGATGAACTCTGCCAACCTCTCCTCCATCTGAGCTGTGGCCTAGTTGAGAACATTTGTTTATTTTCAAGAAGTCAATAGAAGATCATAAAACAGAAGATCCCTTATCAAAGGCTCTAATATACTGAGATAAACCGATCTGTAGTGTTTTAATTAAGATGTAATAAAAAAAGATGTAAGATCTTGTACGGCTACAATGTCTCATTTGTATTTTAAAAAGACATGTGACATGAGATTCCGGTATTTCTTGAATGCCCCTGCAATTGATTTTCCCATTAATGATCGTGACGATGACGTCAGCATGTGGAAAGCCTCGTTAGTGCTGCATCACTGTGACTCATTGTAAGATGGTTGTGATGCTGTTTCTGTGATTTTGGCTGACAACACGTGTCTGTAAGATAAAAAATGCAATTTGTGCTAGTTTGTTGTGAATGCACTGTATCATTATATCATTAGGTTCTCAGATGGTTGGAATACAGGCTGATGTTTGAGCAACATTTGTAATTCAGAAGGCTTGTGTAAAAAGCAAGTGGATTTAATTCATATGGACGAATGAACTAGTGACTTCAACAAACCTGAAGGTGTGAACAATGTCATTAAATGTCTGGGACCCTCAGAATTCAACTGAAGAAGCCATTTGTATGATATGGATATTGGTGTAAATCAATACGTAGTAGATGCACTTTCGGTGTTTGAGTGTTTGTGTGAATGCGTTCCTGTGTGCGTTTGTATTGAGGTACAGATTCGTTGTCTGTTTGTGTGGGGCTGACCTTGGGGAAGCGATCCTTGTACACATGGTTCATCATCACTATTTCATTGTCATAGCAGGATGGTGAGCGCCCCGGGCTGAGGAGAGACAAACACACATTGCAGGAGTGTAATATACATCGCTGACTGAGACAATCAAAGAGAGCAGCACTGAGTCAAAGGGAGTGAGAGGAGGCAGCCGGGGAGACAGAAAGAAAGAGAAAATAGGTATGCAATCTTATGTCTTTCACTTGACTGGAGAAATAATTCACGGCTTCCCTGCATGTCCATCCTGTCTGCATATTATGCTAATAGGCTGATCAGAAATTCAGTACACTCGGTTTATCTAATGGATCTGCTGTCACACCACAATCTTCCACCCCAAGCATGGTACAGACGCACCATGAAGACTCATGCAAATAGATATAAGGAAACAGCTAAATAACCGTGACACAACCTAAGCCCCACGGCGATTTTAATACCTTTATTTAACAGCAACAAATACGACATGGACATATTCACAAAAGAAAAGCATGAAAGATATCTTGTGGGCAAACACATTATCCTAGACGAATGTTGTGGTGTGAATACTGATAAGAAAACATATCAAAGTACATAAAAAAAGGGCACTCTGTACACTGAAGCCGCAAGATAGGATATTACCCAGGCCAGCAACTGCTGAGGAGCTTAATATGAAAGCTGAATACTGATAAGTAGTGACGTGTTGTATGTGGTTGGGCATGTTGCATCCAGAGGGGAGGCTGTGTGGTTGGAGGGAGTGTTCACCAGGGACTCCTGCAAATAGAGAAAGTGATGCTCTCTGGAGACCATGAAGCACGGAGGATGGTCTGATCTATATAACATGGGAGGCTGCTGTGTGTCTGTTTGTTGGATTCTTGTATCGACGGTTGGGAATCGTCTGTTTTCATCAACATATCAATTCATCAAATGCTGATCCTGTTATTTCCTGGTTCATGTTTCGGTTGTCAGGGATGGCTTGTATGTAAAACTGAAGGGTGCCTTGGGCTGGAAGACCGTCTTTAGACTTGGCCCCATGGCCTGCCGTGCTCTCACCTGAGGCTCCGCGAGCGAGGGCGGACGTGCGGCGAGCGTCGGCCCCCATCATCGTCCGTGATGCTCTCTGTGCTGCCAAAGTGCTTGGACAGGAAGTGTAACTCGTCCATGGTGGGCTGGAAGGGTAGCTGGTGCAGACGCTCGTGAGACGAGCTGGATGACTAGAAAGAGGCATAAAGAAGAGACTAAATTACAAAGGGAACTGCTATTTCTTAGGTTACTGTCAGGCTACTGTTAGGGGAAGGAGGATAACAAAAGCAACAATGGAGTACAAACAATGTAAACAAAAGAGGAGAACAGAATAAAAAGAGACGGTAATGGAGGAGAGAAGAGCAGAAAGAAGAGGAGAGCACAAGGTTTACCATCATGTGAGTGGGCGGAATGACAGAAGAAAGAGACTGAAACAAAGAGCGAAGAAGTTAAAAACACAAGGAAGGAAAAGAGAGAGGTGAAAAACAAGCAAAATATCCAGAAGGAGTTGGTGTAGGAGGACAAAACAGCATAAAAGTAGATTGAAAATGGGAAAAGACTACAGGGAATGAAAGAGTCACTACAAATAAAAGCTAACTGCTGCCTTAAAGTGTCGGCTGCCTCGGGGGTCAATGGCAGCACTTTTTCGTCTTAAAAAAAGGCTTCTCTTCGGGGCAGGAGGGCAACACCAGGCTGGATCAATGGGAGGCTTAATGAACACATCTCCCAATGGGACACCACGGTCGGCTTTGGCAACAACAACGATTTCTGCAATAAAAATCCATTATGAACTCCATTGATGTCTTAGCCACTTGCAAGTTGCAGAAAGTAATGAAACGATGATGTGAATGCAGCAAGTCCAGTCCACAGAATCAATTAAGAACCTCTCAGGAGACAGATGGAGCTCAGAGACGCCAGTGGATATCATGGTCGTCACAGATGATATCCCTCCGTCCTTTCGTCCAACTCTTTCATTCTGTTACCGTGTTTGTTTTTCTGCAGCTTTTCTGCATACATTTGGTTCACACACACATGCACGCACACACACACACACTCCATCTCCTTTCATCTTCTCTGTTCAATATGCAAGATTCCTGTAGTAGCTAATCAGGCGAGTAATGGCCCATGTAAGAAGCAGCAGAGCACTGAAACCTGGCGAGGTGGAGGAGAGCATGTTTCGACTGATAATCTTCAACCTTATGTGCTGTTAAAACTGCAGTATTCTCTATGTATGTGTGTCTATATGTGCGGCTGTGAACTCAATGAAAGACATGATGTGCAAGAATGACTGATGAATGATGAATTCGCAGGCACAGAAATATACAGGGAGTCGATTATGAATCAACACCTCTCCTTCACCTGAGCATCACACATTTCTCACATAGACTATTTACCAAATGGGCCATAGCAGAGTTGATTTCCCTGAGAACTCACTTGAGAATCATCTTTCACCAAGATAAAAGTGAACCTAGTCCCTTCAAAACAAGCATCTCTTCTGCCTACATGCTTTTATGAGTCTCTGTCGCTCCTCTTTATCAACCATCTCTCCTTTTCTGGGGATAAACTGATTTATAGAGGAATACTTTAAGCAAAAATACGATACAGGCCAACTCATCAGCTAAATCAGCTGGATCATTTCCTAGCAGGAGATTCTTTATTTTTAGTTCTGGTTTACATGTGATGCATGTTCTCTTGTGCTAAACTTCTTTGAAATAATTGGCTGCAACAGCGGCAAGCACAAAGTCAAAGACACGTGCGCGTGTGTTTGTGTATGCGCGGCATTTAGCTGATAGTAGGGCGTGAAATTGCTTCAAAGCGAAACGAAACAAAAGTAGAACATGCAACTTCAGAGCACTAATATACAAGCGGCATAGTGCAAGCTGATTTTATGCGTGAAAATATGTGCATATTAATTCCTTGAGTAACATACATATTCATGCAAAGGATACAAAAGCCACTCTCAGATACTTAATGACTAAAGAAAGTTTTGTGTGTTGACTTGCAGCTAAATCAGCAAGAGAGGAAGATTGTTTAGTGTCTGGTAAAAATAGAAACCGGAGAGAAAGTATGGTTTTTGGTTGTCATGATATATGGACACATGATATCGCCCCATTTTGTTTAAATGCGTGTTTGTTTACATAAGCTCGGCAGCAATATTTGAGCCAACAGGATGTCCCAATGAACAGAAGCGTTTTCGCTTCCATTATGAAGGAAGAGAAGAAAAACGCTGCTGGGAGTCTCCATCATGTTTGGTTGACAACTCTGGTCTTGCTCCTGTCCTTTTGTCTGCTCTCTGAGTCGGAGTTTGACCGAGTAGTTATCATTTTGGTCACTGCAATTGAGTTCCTGCTGACTATGATTTCAGTGGAAGAGATGGGTGACAAGTTCAATTCAGCTGAAGCCAAGTTGTAAAAATTGCCTCGGGGCTTTAAGTTTGTGGTTTGCCCCTTCTCTCTAATGAACTCTTACCGTTGAACTGGGTGTATTGGTGCCATAGCCCGAGGAAGGCAGAGAGGCCAAGGACCATCTACGACCATCAGCCCTTAAGAAAAATGGGAAAATGATAATATATGTCAGAATCACTTTAAATAGCCAGAACAGTAATATCAACCCTCATTTTTGTCTGTCCAAACTACCCAATGTGCATTTACAGTGCAGCAATTCACCCTTTACTTCCTCTCAATACATCTAACTACACTTTTACTCCTTTTATCCCTCATTTCCCTCAGACCTCCTCCAGCCATCCCTGAATCTGATACACGTTTGGGGACGACAAATCCTGAAGCGTTTCACTGCATGTTCATGTGTAAAAATAATCCAATCTCACACTGCAAGTACATCACACTGTTCTTGCAAGTGCAAGTGTCCATGCATGTGAGACTTGCACTGTGAATGAAGTAGGGACACCAACCTTCTAGAAGAGGCGAAGGAAAAGTGGGCGGGTCCACTTGGTGAGAAGTTTCGTGGGCTGTCCAGTGGACTGTTTCCTGAAAAGATACATAAGGACAGAAAACAGACATTATGGGTAAATAGTGAGAAGAACAACAAAAATCGCGCTGTATTTAGATTTTATTACTAAAGCTGACTTTGTAGGAAACATTAAATTCCGGAAAGTCAGAATAGTTTGAGGGCAGGCTCACAATTTCATACAGACGCTAACAAAGCTCTAAAAAATATAATGTTTATTTAATCTGTACAAGATGATGTGAGTGTGGAGGCAGTCAATACACAAGAGTGTAGATGGGTGGATGAAATGCAACTCTGCAGCTTCCGGGCCTCTTTAAAAGATTTCAATATATCCTTGTGGTCCTTTGTTATAGTCTAAGCCTTAAACACAGCTTGTACGTGGACTGTTTTGATTCAATGGTTAATCTGCATCCATAAACCATTCTGAAAGAGTTCAAAGACAGTTCATCAAGACATCCCTCTTTTACTCATTTTATATGACTTATTCTTGGAGTAAAAACAGAAACTATAGATATGAATTCATCTTATTGAGAGAAGTATCAAGTGTAATCTTCCACTATATTATACTGACCTATGTGTCCAGGCAGTGGGGAGTGCGGCCTTGGCAGGGTGGGCGATGTACTCGTCAGGATGAGGCTTTTCCGGTTACTGGTTCTGCAACTAGAACAAACATGAGAACAAATATCACGTCAATAGTTGTCTCAGAGATATTTAAGGTTCCATCAATAGCAGGCGGATGATAGCAGGCACACCCCCCACAGTGCCCCCCAGGTTAATGAATATATACTGTGTCTCTGATCTTCACTCAGAGGGAACGCAGCCAACAGAGCTGTGTGTGTGTGTGTATGCATTTCATCTTTAGCACAGTACGTCTCTTTGTGTGTCCATGTGTCAGGCCGTAATACTAGATTTTATTGACATCACGGAAGAGCAACTAAGCAACAAAGATTTTTAATTTCCTCTAGGTCCTGCCCCATGGTGGCTGCTGCCATGAAATATAATAGAGGGGAAGATGAGGCAATAGAGGGATAGAGAGACAGATGGAGAAGAAGAAAGGAGCCTGGGGAGGACAGGTATAGAAGAGCTGAAATTATTGAACCATAAAGGCTTCACTTCCTGCTCCTGCTGCCTCCACTGTCTTTGAACAAATCAGAGAGCGTACACAGAGATGCACAAGTTGGTGAGGTCTTACATAACAGCTCGTGAAATGAAAAGTGGTATTTTCAGGTGGTATTTCCGTGTGTGGATTGGCTCATAGGCCTTTAGTGCCTGTGTGCATCCCCTCAGTGCCTCAGAAACACAACTGAAAAACAATACAAGTTTACTCCACGTTGCGTCAGCCTTCACTCTGCACGGAATGTGGAAATCCACAGATGCAACGAACACAAACACAAAAAAGAAAAGGCACAGGCACATAACACACACCGGTTACTTGACTTATTTCAAATAAGACAGGAATCCTTATTTATAATCTATATCTCTGTCTCTCAGTCTGCCCACATGCTCTCTTATCGCTCCTTCTTTCTGATGTGAGTCTTCGTCAGCCTCTTCTAGCGCTCTCAGACATCAAACCCGTGGAAGGATTTTATCGGTGGCAGTCTGAGTTGCTGAAGGCGCCAGCTGAGGGGGAGCTTGTACTCAACCTTGCAGAACAGAGGAGGAGCATATTTAAATATTTAAGGGAAACGCATTAGCTCTGGACGCAAGGCTGGAAGTGGCTTAACACCACCCTTCATACAGCTCTCAGAAGATGAGAACAGAGGAGAGGAGAAGGAGGAGGGGGCAGGAAAGAAGTGCAGAGACTTAAAGTGCATTCTTTGCATTAATATTCTGGATTTTCCTTCTGTTTCCCAATGCCTCTTCTACCATATTTATGCTCTCGCAGCTACCCACAGTCTTCTTTCATTTCACTCAGTCCCTCAAAACTACATTTCATTCTGAGCTCTTTCAATCAAAGGCTGAATCACTTGAGCATACGTTAGTCAAGCTTCACTCTGGAGCATATTCTTAGCTTCTGATTCATGATTCATCTCGTCGAGAGCAGCTCCGGTAAAATCGTCAAATGGCAGGAATTCACGTGAAGTTGCTGAAGTTGCAAGCCTTATAGAACAGTGAAGACTTATTGAAGTTACTTTTTCTTACTGATTATTATTATTATAATTATCAGCCTCGTTTCACCCCGTCGCCTTCTTTCAGTAACTCATCACTGTCCCCCGTTTCTCAATCCTTTCTTCCAGGTTCCCCTTATGGTTCTTATATTCTCATACATCTCTCTCCGTCTTCTAAATTAAGTCTCTAAATGATGAATAAGTAAAACGTAATAACTCAAGACTACTCATTCTTCCCCTCTAACCTCCATTTTTAGCATTATAGAGGCAGCTAATCTATTAACGACAGTAACAGAACGAAAACCCACTTGAGCAAAACAATCTAATCTTCCCATGAAGCCAGAAGTCTCTGGCAGCCAC
>CAAKHC010002060.1:50749-131972 GCA_901007825.1 Macroramphosus scolopax | reverse complement strand
AAATTGCAGTCTTGAAATACACACCATCCGTATAACATTTGACTCAAAAGAATATATATAAAAGAAGAAAAAAGAAAATATTTCTGCTCACAAATGATTTTCCCTTTTATTTTAAAGATTTTTTAATATACAACATTGTATTTACATGGTCTAGCATTATGTACACAAAATTAACAAGTGGCACTGTGTAGTTAGAAGTTCTTTTCTTTATCCCTACAGGTGTCTTATTTTAAAACAAACAAAAAAAATGATAAATTAAAAAGAGAAGAACTCATTTTTATTCAGTTGCACTACCTGCCACTCAGCCTTCTACAAAGTGCTGTCCTTTCCCTAACTAACTACAACGGTTTTCATTTTTGCAAAAATACAGCAAACCCAAGCCCTTCCACATTTCTGGTCCCCTCCAGTACTACCTTTGATCAGTACCCTAAACGCACCAATTATGTGTCAACGACAGAACACTTTGAATACAGACGGCTCATTGCTGGACATTTTGTGCTGTTGGAAACTGACAGCTCTGATTCATCAGTTATCCTCTTTTCTCTACAGGCAGGGCCAATGTTTCATTTTCATGTTAGAAATTGTCACATTGTTTGAGCTTGTTATTGATGCCACTATCAGGGGGCCTTCAGCATTAATTAATTTTAAATTTGGTGGTAATTTGATTTAGCTGGCCCTGCTGCTGAATACAAAAATTGCTGGAAGGAAGCCACCGGGGGTTGAATGGTGTTTTTGTTCTTTTGATTAGAAGCTCATGGAGGTACGGTCTGCAATATATTTATCTGTCAATAAAAACTGTTTAAACCAGTACTGTAACACTGTACCAATGCAGTTCTGCTCAGATGTGTCATTTGCCTGGAGGCCATGCAGAGCGAGTGGGATCCATGTGTAATGATACAAAAGAGGCATCTGAGGAAGAACAATAAGAATGGACTAGATAGATGCTGTGAAGCTCTGCTGAAATGACTGATGTTGCTTGAGAGAAGCAGTTAGGAGAGGAAAGCAATACAAGAAAGAGTAAAAAAATAAAGTAGCAGGTTCTTCTTGATCCCACCTCTCCTTGTAGCAAACATACAGTGTGATTCAGCTGGTCCAAAGGGAGGTATGAACATGGTTGGAATTGTTGTTGCAGAGATTCAGCCTGTTTCTCAAGACAGACTTAAAAAATATTCTCTAAGAGAGCTCCGTCTTCAGACAAAACCTGAGCTCAGGTTAGATTAGGCTTGTGGCTTTATAGCACAACATTTCATTCCAGTTAACAGACAAGCAGGCTTAGACCAGACAGCTACAGATGTTCGAAATAGAGGAGACTTCTAGTGAGATTGTTAGAGACAGATATCGGAGTACACACACACTTCCTCACACACAGCAGTAGGTTTATCCAGCAGAATCCACTATAGAAGCCAGTAATAAAAGAATGTCTCAAATGATGAAGAGGCTACACTCCATACTGCTATGTAACATACAACAACAGCATAACCTGTAATTAGGCAAAAAAAAAAAAAGACAACAAGCAACGTGATGCTGAGATTTGTGAATTCAAAAAACATGTCAGAAATCATCATTTAGTCACTTAACACCCACAGATCATAAACTTGGCTTAAAAACAACATGTACTTTGAAATTATGAGGAACACTATTAAAGATCAATAAAAGACAAAAGTGTTACATGTTCTGTTCAGGCTGCTTTTTTTTTGAACTGTCAACTCTCTGCCAGACTTTCATAGAAAAAATAAACCCGCAAATGTTGGTTTAAAGCTCTGCTCCAGCGACCTCTGGACCCCACTGAAATTTAGCAAAAATACGTATCCCATGAGAAAATGTCCTTGGAACCACAAATAGCTAGTCTCACAGAGTTTAAGGGTGATTGCTCACACAAAGTGATGAGGACCTGGGTTGGTTCCAGTTTGTAGGATTGAAATGTCATGACCTTCTGGATGTAAAAATATGTGGGTAGGTTAGTGGAGGGAGACAATTGTTTTTTTTTTACCATTTAAACATAGGTTGAGATTTCAGCAAGCACACTTTCAGTAAAACCCTGTGGGGTGGAAAAATAGTGATTGTACACAGCTTCTAGCAGATTTCAACCACTTTGATACACATACTGTTTTTAGTAGTATGACAATTTGTTTCTCAGGCTCTGCCATTATGACCTGTGAAAAGCAGAGAAGAGATATCTGGGTTGCACAAAGGTGATGGACATTTGCTAAAAGTCTGCCCGCTTAGTGGAGATCAGGGCGAAGCCACAGCTGTTTGCTCTCAGTGTCTGGCTCAAGGACACTTGAGCGGGGAAGATGCATCAAGACCTGGGGACGCTCTCTTGCCCACTCTGTCTTTCCCAAATAAACTGCAGATGACATTTTAACATTGAACTGACTGCATATGGATTTAAAGAAAGAAGGGAGCTTCGATTGTGAGCCATCAGTGATGTTGTGTGTCTACTGGGGCCTCTCTTTATGACAAGGTATTTCGTCACGGCAAAGGGAGAATTTACTCAATCAGTGCTGAAAGTTAAAATTGTCTGTCGTCTTTCAATAAGTAATGCAGCAAGAATCGTTGCTGTTACTCTGGCAAAAGAGAGATGCCAGTGAACACCAGCCCTGAGGACTGTGAACCGGTTATGTTCTTCACCATGCCAAAGGATGAGTGTCCGTCAGCTCAGAAACACAGCACAAAGGAAGATTAATTATCCAACTTCCCACAGCATTGAACGTGAGGTGAGACACAAAGTGCTTTCGAATGTCCATCTGTCAGTCTGTGCCGTCACAAAATTAGACAGGAAAGCTGAGAAAGATAAAATAAAACAAAAAAAAACAATAAATTAAATCACTGTTTTTCTTTTCCCACAAGAAGCAAAAGAAATAAAGGAGCAGTTAGCAGAAGAGGAATCACACTACTTTACTACCTAAAATTTAATCAGGAAAGCATGAAGCTCTAGACTCATACAAACATACAACTTTTTTTTTGTTCAGTGGACAGGGTTTGACACAAACTAAAACACAATAAATACTCTTTCGGAGGAACAAAATAAGGTATTTCTCTTTATCAGCTAAAAGGACACTAAAAAAAGGCAGGTCCGTCTGGCAGACTCGCTCAGAAGGGGACAGGGCGACCCTTTGGGGGATAAAAAAAAGGGAGCGGAGGGAAGCTTTCCATCCATGGCGGCAACCCTGTCCCTTCGTACTTATGGCACAACAGCAATTCCCCATCCACAATTACGTACTTTTATCTTTTCTTTCTTTGTATAGTTTTTTCTTGACCCTGAACAAACAATATCCTCTACTGGTACCTATTCAACACAGCTTGATTGCTTTTTTTAAATTCTAGCTTGTCCATGTTTTTCACGTTTGTTTGTCTTTTTGTTTTTAATTTAGTATTCATAAAGTGCAACAGTGCTTTTGTTCTCTCGTCTGGCCCCCCGGCCTCTACCTAGTAACCCCTGATGACCCTGAAGGTCCATCGTCACGGGTCAGCAGGTTCAGGATCAGGTTCGGGATCAGGGTCAGGGTTCACGCTGGTTTGGCTGTTCACGCTGGTGGCACTCGCGACACTCGGCTCCTCAACCTCCTCTTCCTCCTCCTCGACCTCCTCCGTTACCTCCCCCACATCTAGCACCTCCACTTCTTCATCGTCATCATCCTCTTCATCCAGACCACCTTCCAGCAACTCCACCACAGCCGATTCCCCGTCCTCCGCCACTGCTGTCCCTTCTATCTCTTCTGCTTTCTGCTGATCATTCTTCTCCTCATCGCGGTCGTCTTCCACCCTCTCTCTCAGCTGGTAGACAGCAGACTTGAGCGGTCTGACCAGACATTCTTCATAGACTTTCAGGATGGCTTCACATACAAAGCGGTACTGACTCTGATGGAGAGACAGACAGAGATTTTAGCTGATGTTGAAAGTGGCCGGAGAAGCTGAACAAACAAAAGATGTGTCTACATACGGGTGTTTGTATCATCATAGCCCTCTGGTCCCTCATGGTCCTGACGATGTCTAGAGGATACACTGGCTGGCCACACTCCATTAGACACAATGCCGTCTCCATGGTAATGAGAACCCCTGTCCTACCAATCCCGGCACTGTAAGGAAGGGGGACAGAAATAAGAGTTTCAGTTACAAAACAAATGTAAACACAGGCTGAGTTCAGAACGGTCTACTAACGTACTGCCTACTGCATACTCAATGTACTACAACTGCCTCGAGGTCTACACAGGACCACAGGAACCCGAGAACCCTGGAACTGACCCAGGACTCGATCAGGTTCAAATCCATGTTTTAGACAGCCAGTCGGGTTTGGGTCAGGTCCCATTCTATTACACTGAGTACTGGGTCTGTTCAACATTATGTGTGATATCGGACTGAATCTGAGAAGACCTGGCCAGGATCTTGGAAACAACCGGGAATGTGAATTGTTTGTACAGTGACTACCTTTATAAAGCTTAATAGATAGATTTCCAAGCAGGTTTTATTTGTATTACTGATCAGTTTTGGAATCTACAAGGTTTCTTTCTCCATTAAACATACAAATAATCATGTGAAAAGCACCGACTGCCTCAAAGTCTACAACAGTGCAGTCTAAGGATACTCAACGCATTATGAGGCATTTCTGGCAAACAAAACGTCCAAAGACTCTGAATTAGGAGTAAACTCAATACTGAATCTAGTGTAATACTAGGAGGTTAGTAGGATCCGTAACACAGCGACTGACTTAACATTGTGGGGTGAAAGAAAAAGGGAGAGAGAAACTGATCAACTGATTACCATTGAAAAAAAATAGCTGAAGGACATTAGCTGTGTGTGGGTACGGTTTCACCAATTCAAGTTATTCACAGAATGGAAACTGTACCTGCAGTGTACCACCATGGGCTGGTCCTGTCCCGCCCGTTTCGTCCGAACCAGAGCCACAAAGTCCAGGAAATCAGTTGAGTCATCAGGAACGCCGTGGTCAGGCCACGCCAGGTACTGGATCTGGGTGAGCTCTCTCTGCTGCTCACTCTGAACATGCACACACAGAGAGGACAAGGAAGAAAACAATAGATTGTTTTATTCATCTAGAATTGAAGGATGTCTTTCAGAAAGGCTTCTTTATTATGAAAAACAACCTTATGGAATGAATCACTTTCAGATATCAAGGTCAGAGCCCAAAACAGATAATCGTATTTCATGTGGGCGATCTCGAAGCGTGTTTCATTGCATGCAACCAGTATGTGTAATTCTGATTTTAAAACATGTTATGAGATTTTATGCTTTTGATTCTGTTTCGTCTTCACTGCACCACTTTGTGCTGCACAAAGCTACTTGCCATTATTTAGCCACCAGGTGATTTTTTCTATTGCTTCATATCAAAATGTCTCACTGAAGGAACTACTACAAAATTTTTAGGAAAGATAATTCAAACTCTCTGTTGTTTCATCAAAGGGGAAAGAGAAGCAGATTCAGGGAAACTTAAATCCCACAGGGACAAGATGATTATGACTTAAATACACACCCACAGGACCTACAGCAGATAATACTGAACATTGTTCATGTGCCACTCAGAGGCCCTGTTGTCCTCTTTAATATTAACTCGCTATGTCTCCATGGTAACACATCTATCTCCAAATCAGAAATCACAGGCAGAGGGGAATGCTAATTGCCTCCTCCTACAGCTATGCATTTAAATGTCACGAGACACAGGCAACATGTCGGGAAACAATCAGGAAAACAAGCAGCAGGAAGTGACGAATAAAAAGCTAGGTATTTGATTTCTCCAAGAATTTTATTGAGGGCTGAAAAATAATAACCTGTAGATTCTGGATTGATGTACTTGCAAAAAGAACTTTGATTTTTGATTAATGTTAATACAGCAAAGGCACAAACAAAATCCCTTAGATTAGAGGGTTCCTGAACGTTCACAAACATGTTGAAGTAAAAATGCAGGCATCAAAATAAAACAAACTTGCTCCCTCCATTTCTGGTTTTAATCGTCCCACTCTCTCTTCCTCTGGTTGGTCTTGCTTTCTCTCTCTTGCTCTCTTTTTCAGCAATGTGACTGACTGGGGTGGTTGGGTTGTTATGGTTACCAGATCCCAATACGTGGTGCTCATGCAGCAGCGGGAGCCAGAAAAAGAACAGCCCACACTGGTCACTATGGCAACACACCTCCTCTGGGTCCTCAGCTGCTCATCCTTCCTGAGCCTCTGGTTTTTCATCGGACCCAAAGCCTTTCTGTGCTTTTCCTCCTCTGCCCTCATCTCTAACCTGCTCTGGCAGTGAGCACACAACCTCCCTTCTATCTGGTTTAAGCTCATCCATCTCCTCTTTCTCTTATGGATCTTATCTTTACTTCCCTTTCTGTTTTGTGTTTGTGTCCGTGTGCGCGTGTGTTCAGGTTGGTTACCTGTATGTGCAGGAGAGTCATTTCCCGAACGATGAAGGCAGAATTACCCTCCTCATTGTGGCACGTAACTGTGAAGTCTCCGTAGGTGGTGCTGCTGTCTGGGTTGGGCCAGTACTGGTGGCACTTCACCTACAAGCAGCAGAATCAGTAGTACATTTACATTTCGATATTTGATTTTTTTAACAGGTTGTAACTGCTATTTTCAGCTCAGAGGTCAGAGGTCAGCCACAGACCACTTCCCTCAGCCAAACCTCTTCTCTGTTATGTTAAATAGAGAAAAGACAGTTTCTGCAACTAAGGTTTTACTAATGAATGTCTCCTCTGACCATGAATTCATGTTATGATAAGTAAAAGAACAAACTCTTTTTACCAATCAGTCAACATGACATAATATCCTGCATATTATGAACACCAAGTACTACACAGTAGGAGAGGATTCTCATAGGATCGTGTTCAGTATAGGCATTAAAAGAAAATTCACACCGAGTATAAAGATCAACAGATCTAGGTAACACCATGTTACAGTAACCAACATTTATTCAGTACATAATGCTCAAATTACAGACAACTCTTTACTGCAGTGGACTATAAAGACAGTGTATGTATGTTGCTGTCCATATTTGTTTCCAGTCATAGTCTTTGAAGAATTCTTCTACATACCCGCCCCCTCTCGACCTGTGTCGTCAGCATGACCACCATAGAGGAGCCCTGCTCCCATGTCATTTGCCAGAAGTCCGGGCAGGTGTTGGGCAGGGGGCCTTGGCATGCTATGTAGCGGTTTATTAGACTGGAGGCTGGAATCTCCATCTGCAAAAACAGAGATGGAGACACAGAGGTGTTGGTTTTCAAGGATCTTACTTTACAGCTTCCTGCTTCCTAATATTCTAAAATTAAGGTTGTAATATTTGTGTTTTCAGCATGCAGAGAGCTAAACATATGTTGTAAGACGAGGGGCAATTGTACTTCACGCTAATGCTAAATATTGTGTCAAGCCATAGATACTAATTTTGAATTGCATAATACAACATAGAAGTCCTTCACAGTTGCATCCTGCGAAAAAAACTTGTGACTGTTCTCAATCAATGCTGTCACCATGTAACACCAAGTAAGTCTGTCACAGTCCAATCATGTTCCAAAATCAAATTAAAGAAGCCAGTAATTGTTGAAAAGGTTTGACTGATAAACATCCCTCTTCTCCACAACAGAAGAGAAGCACTTAAACATCTGTTGACAAGTTATCTTCAATGTCAAACACATGCAGAACTCACAATGTTTTTACTTGCTTGTGAACCGGATGTGGTTCATTCCTTCACCAGTTAAACCACCATAGTGTTTCGACATGTGTTCTGATGATTAGCAAAACAGACCGCCCACCATGCTTCATGCACCGACTTATACTGATAGAAAGATCAAAGAGAACAAACTCACGTTGATGTAATTTGCATTGATGTAGTCATCTGTGCTTTTCAGAATGACCCGTGTGGCATCATCTGCATAGAGAGAGAAAGGAAAACAGAGAGAGTGATGACAGGAGCAAAAGGTTAAGGTAATTACATATTGAAATAGACAGCAGTGTAGTATTTTGTTCTTGAAGCGCAGCAAAGCAATCACGCACAAGGAGAGATGTCTCTGTAGCGGTTTTTGGAAACGTTCTGAGGTAATTTGGCACACAGCATGGTCATCCCCGGCCTCTTCCTGTACAGTTGCTGTAAGACAAGTAAAACAGATTGAAGTTTATGATACAGTAACATTAACAAAATAAAACTGTTTTTCAATTGTATTTTAGCTCACGTCAAACTGGGCCAGTATGGCTCCACTGCTCAGGCCATCTTTCAGGATGACCATAGAGTCCCTCAAAGCATGCTGGTCTAGCTGGGCAGGGTCCTGAGGGGACTTCTCAGGGATGTACTGAAAATCAGGCTCTGAGTCCACTTTCTCCTCCACCACGTCATAGATGGCTAGATAGGGAGAAAGGAAAATGCCTCAGATTATACACACAGCTTCAGATTATATACACAGCTGTCAGAGGTCCTAGAGGACGGATTTATCTTTAAGTATGAGAGGGACAACAAGTTGCAGGGGTAAATAAATATTTACATTACAAGATATCTGCACAGATGCACTGGACCACAGGAAAGTGTAGGTCATCAATAAGATACAAGTACTTGAAATACAGCAGGAATGTAATCTTGTATCTGCTTTGATGTCAGCCTGGATAGAATGTATAAATCCCTCTTTGACCCAGTTAAAGTACAAAGAATTTCAATGTTTCATCATAAACGCTCCCCTCCACACCTCTCCTATGCTAATCTAAAGGAAATTACTCTGCTGTTGCTGGTGTATACACATCACCAACATGTAGGGAAAGCAAAACACACAAGTTATGGACCCACTTTGCAGATATAAAGTGAGACGGAGCAGTATAGAAAAGCATGGGACCAGACGCGTAGCTGTTAATCTTTCACCAGCTGTCTGTATGTTTAAACCGAGCCCCATTATAACATAAGTGTTTACCAAGGGAGGACTGACACTAGCATCACTACATTCAAATGGGTTGAAAGACACTAACAAGCTCTCACGTCAAAAGTTGTTACTACAGCAGGGGTTTACGCCACGGAACGAGCAGGTGGAGCTATAATGTAGCGTACAGACTGAAAACAAACTGCTAGCTGCAGCTGCAATAAGAAGCCCTCTGCTAAATAAACTTATCAGGATCCTACACATTAATTGATATCATCACTGTAAACATGTCTGAATGTTTTCATTATGTGTTAATATGATTGAGAAATGTATGTAAATGAAACAAAAGATCCCTTGATACACCCCATGCTCCACCCCTCCGGCAAATGTCATGAAAATCAGCCGGGCGGTTGTTTGGTAATCCTGCTTCACAAAGAGCAAACTCTACAACCTCAAGACAGATGTTTCCTGGTAACTGGTTTATAGTTCAGGATTAATGAGGTCTTTCCGGATCACAGCTGATCCGACCAATAGCAACAACTCACCGTTTGGTCTGACCAATAGAATGAGCTCCCCAGAGTGACTCTCACAGCTGGCCTTGATGAACATTACAACCTGGTCATGGGTGTGGTCTGAGATGTCCCGCCCATTAATTAAGACGACCTGGTCGCCCTCGTTCAGGCGAGGCACACACAGGTCAGCCTGAAGAAGAAAGAGAGAGAGAGGTGAGTGAGGTTGAGTGAGGTAATGTGTTTTTTTTCTATGTAAATAATTCTAATGGCAGGAATATATCTTTAGATATGAAGCAGCTAAAGTTGTGAAGATTTGTGAAGCTGCGTTTATTCTATGATATGCTTAAACTGAGCATGACTGACTAATGTCCTGCAGTGGTCAACTGCTGGTGTTAACGGGCTGGTTATTGACTTACTGATGTTCCCGGAGCCACTCTGGACACAATGATGGGCATCTTCTGGTCAACTCCACCCTGGAAACACACATGGAGGCAAGATTGTTAACAGTTCAAAGTCCTGTACAAACGTCCTGTCTTTCTCTCTCCAGAGTGCCCCATCTGGTTTTCCTCCTTACCTTAACATTGAAGCCGAAACGTCCGTGTTCATCGGGTCTCATCTTGATCAAGACTAGATTATCATGAGGGACGACTCCATTTAGCTGCAAAAACACAGTTGAGTTTATCAAACAACTGTTTTATTCCATATAAAGACGAATCAACGCAGACATAAAAAAAACAGCCTCAACAATGAGCAATATTGATTGTTTGTTAAAAAAGGTTAACAATAAAAATGAAAAAAGGGTAAATCTGAGTTTGATTCATAATGTATGATTGATCAGGGTTTTGAATATGGAATTTTAGTGGTAGAAAAAACATAAAAGCAAGTTGACAAGAGCCCATTCAACACCTACAATCATCTGATAAAAGGTTCTCTTTCAGCAAACACTGGGAAATACAAGTTTTAATTCTGCGTCATGTCTCTGGCCACCTCACAGATGATGTTCAACAGCAAACACAACACGCTGTTGTTCACTTCTAGCATTTATTGTATTGTACAACGTTGTGTTTAAAGCTTCTAGTTCTGGCTGAGTTTGAGTTTAGTATTATAAGGAAGTATTATAAGGAACCTTTTTCACTTCATACCAAATTATTTTGTTCACTGATAATATAAAACACCAAGAGGCCATTTTAACAGTAGAACCTTTTTTTCTTTAATGGCGGTTTGAGACTTGTTTTACTCATTCAAGCGTTTAATAGACAGAACAGGAGACGTCTTAATGATTCTTCATATAGTAAAATGCTTGAGTGGTTTCTCATTGTCCAGCAGGTATACAGCACAGTTGCCATGGTAACAGTAATCAGGTTCAGATTAATTAAATATCCATAGCAACCCAACCCCCTGCTGCTGACACTGGTAAGTTTTTGCAGTGTGGGAGAGAGAGAAAAGTTGTTTTACACAATAAAACTATGAGTTGTGATGAGCGATTGTGTCTTTCGTGGCCTCACTGACCGTGGTCTTGTCGGTGTTGACGGGAACGTCGTACATCTCGTTGAGGTGGTTGTCCAGAAGGCTCTGCTGAGAGTGGGCCTGGATGATCTGGCTCAGGGTCTTCCTGCTCAGCTGCTTGGGGGGCAGAGCTGGAGGTAGGCCGTCCAACCCCTCTGGAGATCTGAGGTTTGCAAACAGAGAACAACGGAGATAAGGAAAGTTGCATTTAGAAGACAGGAATACAGGAAAGAGAGCCGGGGAGAAAAGTGATTGATGAGATAACTGTGCACACTTTTAATGATACAAGTATTGTTCTCACAAATTTTAAAAGGAAGGTTCCTGCTGTGGGGATAATTCCCTGTTCTGTTTGATCACTCCTGTACCCAGTAAAGAACAAAAACAACAACAACTAAATAAATAATCTCACAGTGGGCATTTAGTGGCTATAACAACTAATGGAGGAAGGGTCAGGGCAGCCTAGCTGGACACCAAAGGCACAAACACACAGGTAAAGAAACAGATGATTAATTGTCTTTCTCCTTCTCTTTCCGCTTTGGCAGAAAACAAAGAGTGGACAGAAGCAGATAAACAAGCGAAGTGAAGGAGAAAAAGATTGGAAGAGACAGAGAAGCTTAATAGCATTGTATCAGTCACGATGCATTAATTTCAATAGAAGAGCTACAAGAGGAAGGAAAACATCCCCCACCCCATCACCCAGACAATAAAAGGCTGTGTGTCTCATGGTGAGACAACACGGTCAGTCAGGTAAAGCTTTCAGCAGCATCATTGCTCCCTCTCTGAAGGGTAAAAGCCAGTCATCTGTATCTTTAAATGTGTGTGTGAGTATGTGCCTGTGTGTGTGTGTGTGTGTGAAGCACCAGTCAAAGAGCATTGCCTTTGTTTTGACTGCTGCTACTGGTGCCACTTTGTATCTTATACATACACGCAAGTTAACATTTATTACGGGTCAAAACCAGTTCAGACTCTCAGAGGGACGCCAGGGCACAGCAGGCCTGAGACAAGACTGCACATCCTCTGACATTCATACTGTATTTTAACAGCACATCGCAGACGAGGAAAGGACCTTCGTACCTTCCCATGAGTTGGTTTGGCGGAAGCCGATTCAAACTTCATCTGCCTTGAACATGTCAAACCTCTGACTTTCTTTCATCCACATTGACTATTACTAAATCATGTTGTTTTTCATGCTTAGCTTCCAGAAAACAATCATGGACCACTATCATGGAATTTGAGACTGTATATAAAAACTGGCATCACTGTTCTCATCACCGCAGAATCACTGCAGCTTCCCCTATTATAATAATTTATGAATCAATTAAGGTTATGGAGATTGGCAGACATCAACGGAAACAGTTTGAGTTATACAAGTGAAGTTTCCAACTATACAGATATAAAGTCAATGTTATTCATCTTTAAGAGTGGCTGATTCTCAGCACATGAGGCAGATTTAAGTGCAAGTGAAATACGTGGGCACACAATTGGGGGATTGGGAAACTGGGGCATTGAAACTGATACCAAAAGTGCCAAAGTATACATTTCACACAGATCCCTCTACCTGCAATAAAGAGACTGTCAAAATGAACCCTATCTAAAGGTGGGCGTGGGGATTTATGTATCTATTTGAACATGAATTTCATTCACAAATCAAAACTCAGTGAAAATGCAAACACCAATACTTACATAAATCATAATCTAATCCCGGGATGAAAAACATGGAAATGTGAAAATATACTTTCCTTATATAAGAGTGCAGATAATGTTTAAATAGTGCAAATATGCGTAAAGCAACCCAATACTGACAGTATATTAATTCCTCATCATGGAGAGGATTTGTGCAAATATATCATGTTATAATGCAGACCTCACACGCCACTCGCAGATAAAAATCACGTCAAGACTTCATGTGACCAGCTCAGTTTAATCTCACTCATCTGAACATTAGTCGTGTGCAACATGTTGAGATCAACAGCATGCTGTGTGCATCATATTACTGTTTACAGCCCTGTGCAATAACAGTAGACATGAGAACGACGGTCTAACTACGGTGAATCAGAAGTTAATTCTGTAAATAAAGACAGATGATGATTTTGATAGAAAGTCAGTTCAATTCAATCCAGGATGTTAAGCATAAACTGTAAAAGTATCGGAAATGTACGTGACTGTAAGAAGCGACAACCTATTAACAGCCAACAATGCAATAATATGCATGGATAATGTGTGTGTTGTCTGAGGATGAGAGAGCAGGTGATTATGTCATCTCCTGGCTCAGTAACAGAGGGATGAGCCAATAACTTGGCTTGTATGTGTGTGAAGCTTTGTAGGCAGCGGAACCACCGCTGTAATATTACTTAACCACACTGATTTCCAACTGAGAAATGTTCCATCTTGTTATCTCTATTCTCCCTCGCTCTTTTTCTCACACACGCACGCACGTGCACGTGCACACCTACTGCGTTGACGTATGCATGCCATATCTACAAATAATCTTTCGCTTTATTCGTGGAAAAACAAGCACGAAAGGAGCCTACAACACGTGCACATAACACATCTATCAAGGGGTCAAACCGGCGAAGATGTTCTAACTTGCATCTGGTAACTTTGCTTGTTAACATCTCCTACAAACCCTTATGGACGACGATAAAAGTACAACTTTGGTCTGAAAGTTCAAACCGATTTATCTCAGCTCCCAGTTTGTAAACTATTGTTTGAAACGAGCCAGGTGTGAGTACACCCTGAAGCATGATCATCGAGAGAAGAGCAGCTTCAGCCTGTTATTACCTCCGCTGAGGAGGTTATGTTTTCACTTGCATGTTTGTTTGTCTGTCTGTTAGCAGCATTACACAGATGTGACTCAGCTTATTATCACAGAACCTTGTAGAAGGGTTCATGGGACAAGGAAGAACTCAGACATAGCAACACCATTTTTTACATTAGTCATCCTGCGCTCTATTGTATTTCTTAAAGATGTATATGTTTTGTGTTTCGAGTTTGAAATTTCACTACAACTAGCCCTACCTCTTTTATTTGAAGGATTTTATGTTGTATTGTGGAACTTTATGAGTTAAAAGGAATTCACAAGATAGTTTACAGTGTGTTAACACAATGGGGGCACGCAGAAAACAAACACACATCCACACACACTATTCCAAGCTCAGCCCTGGCGTATAACCTCTCCACCCCCCCAGCCCTCTATAAACACATTTTATGGTGTTTTTTTTCAAAGGGTTCGTCTTTCCAAAGAGCCAACTAAGTGACACTGGGAGTGGTTGTGAACTGATTGGAGAAGCCACAGACAGACAGACATTTAAAAACCAGTGAACTCAGCAGTACCGTCAGACAGAGTGGCACTAAGATTGATGAGTTAAATTAAACCCCAAATTTATAGGGCTGCTACCTTTGGGGGATGCTTCGTACATGAGGCAGTAAATTTACAGTGAAATCTGTTTCACTGCCACCGAGGCAAAGCTTGACGTGTATTTTGCCCAAGAGAAACAGCTTTGAAGAAAATGTGCATCAGAGGGAAACAACACGATGAAAGAAAGCAAAGTACAGCTGAAACGTTAAGAATGAAAGTTATGCCATTTTCCCCGAGTGGAGGTAAAACTTACGGGGTTGAGTCCAAGCTGATGCTGTTGGCCTGAGTGGACGAGGCTGACTTGTGATTGGAGGAGAAGACCGGCAGGCTGGGTGAAGTGTGTATCACGTGATCAACCAGGTGGCCTACGGACGATGGGCGTAGTCTCGTGCCTTCTTGTATAAACAGCGAGTTCCTAACACAGACAGACAAATAGCTCAGTACTGAACTTGAGAACGTTTTTGTAATTGACCAAGATGCGTTTATTGGCATGCAGTGTAGTACACAAATTCCCTCTGTTTCTCAGCAGTATTTCTTTTTATATTTTCCTCCTTGTTTACTTTTACCTGACACAATCAACTACTTTTAACCATTACCATCATTTGCTGCTAAATTTCTAGTTGTTAAACACACCTCACTGTGCAGGTTAGAGTTATATTAGAATATCTACTACTGTCTTGGTCTGGTGGGAACCCTGGATGTACTCACTGTGTCGGGGTCCCAGGCGGGGAGCGAGTGGGCAAGCTCTGGGTCTCCAGTCTTTCATCTGATAGGCTGTTCCTGCTGACCGCCTCCCAGTCAGTACCGCCCAACAACTTCCTGGCCAGTGGCTTACTGGGAGATCTGTTCAGACCATAAAATCATTTCCATTTTGATGAAATTCAACGTAACGACAAAAACATAAACATTCCTGTTGTTTTCTTTCCTCTGAGGTTTGTAATTGCTAAACCGAGAGTCATGTTCATTACCTGGCAAACACTCTGTCCTTGATGCCTTTCTCTTTTCCATACTGTACAGACTGTACCTCCGTCCGCCCACTACAGATAGAAACAACATTGACATCAATGGACTGTCATGGAAAATAAAAGTTACCAGAAGTTAAATAACCTGACAAGCTCTAACACTTGGGATTTGCATGATTTGAAAACAGGGTTTCTGCAGGTTTTAACATGTTAAATTTAAGACTTTCATACCAACATGAATGCAATTTAAGACGTGCAAAATATAGGAAGGAAAACCAGAGAGCCAGAATAGCATGTAGGTAAAGGAATGTATTCACATCTTCTTGCACAAGGTTTGCTTGAACTTGTACTAACCCATAATAGATGAAAGTAACAATTCTGACATAGTACGTCAGTAAGGAGCTTTTGATGAGAGGAGATAAGACCAAACATCGTGACACACTCGTCGTGTGTTTGGAAGAATTTTGTCACAGTTTGTGTTAGTGGTTATTTGTTTCTGTTGGTTTGTTTTTGTAGTTGTGTGACATTGTCGATCTTTACAATTTTTTGCATGAAAACTGTCCGTCATCATCAGTGAGCATATCAAACATGGATATTTCATCAAACTCACATGTCACTGAAAAGGGAAATGAAAATGCTACCAGTGAAGTGAAACTAAGCTGTCACAAGGCAATGTTGTAATACAGTATGTGGGGAAATGTTACGTCATCAGCCCACCTTTAAGATTTAAAAAGGAATAAACATATCCACAATAAAAAGGTGTGTTTTGCTTGAGTTAGGAGGAGCAGCAGCAGTTTGTGTCTGTGAAGTGAGGAAGGTTTGCAAGGTAGAATACAAATAACCTTATTTCTGGTAAACCATTTATTATTTAGTTGTGGTAAGGCTGCGGGACCCACTAACCTTCCAGTGTTTCAGCCTCTAAAACCAAAGTGAAACAACTGGACCGACTTCCAAGCAAACATCTACCTGTGTGATGTTTCCCTCAAGTGAAACTAACAGAGTCAGACAGGAGACACAGTGAGTGAGAATGAGTGTGTGTGTGTGTAGACGTCAATCTGTCAGGCTGTGAAGGCAAGACTTTTCAGAGATTCTCTGTGTGCTGGATTCTCTTCAAGCTCTCCGTGTATGTGTATGTGTCTGTGCGAGTCTCATACCAGTATCTGAACTTGGAGCCCAGGGTGAAGTAGTGGGAGAAGAAGTTCTTCTGAGGCGGGATGGGTCGTTCAAGTCTAAAGAAGGTGTGGTGCTCCACACAGGCCTTCCACAGGTTCTTACAGGCCCGGTAGTTCACCATGTTGAAACCCAGCAGCGTCTCCCGGGTCTCTGTCTGTGTGCAAGGAGGAGGAGACGACAGGTAAATGAAAACACAGAGTGTGGAATGTCGAAGAACACTCACAGAAGTGAGCATGTGTAATGAAAGATTAGATTATCTGATTTATATTGGCATCACATCACATCACATGAAGGAAGTGTGGACATTAGTCCAAATTACACAAGGTGACGACATCATTTAAACGTACACTACAGTGTTAGCAGAGCTTATTACTTAACAGATGACCAGGAATGATCAAACAAACACTATTCTATTGTGTACACATATTAAGGGCAGGATCAGGGTTACTACTTTGGGAACAGGGGAGCATTCACCAGGCAGAGAAGGAGAGAAATAAGATTGAGGAATAGAAGGACAGAGGGAAAAACTTGGCAGTTAATGACTAGAGGCAATTTATGTCATGTTCAAGTGTCCAGCTGCAGCTCTATAGACGCACTGGGGCAGAAGGCAACTAGGACAAATAAGAGGTAGGAAGAAGAAGAATGTTTCATTTAAATGTGACTGAAAAGGTCAGTAATCATTCTTGAAGAAGATGAGAGTACAGCATGAAGGATTTCTGTGCGGATTCAATTTTAAAGCACTTTAAAGAGGAACAATGATGGCTAAAGGAGTCCGTGTTCGGCCGCGGTGGAAATAAACAAGCTGACCCAGTGACTGCTCAATTGTCTCTGGAGTTGTTTGTTGCATTTGGAAGAGAAAAGAGATCCACTCGCAAAACAGGGGATGCAGGACAGAGAGGCAGATTAAAGCAGAAACAGCGAGGACACTGTCAGCAGGGGGTTAATCCGACACTGATTAAACATGCACATGCAGACACTGCCCAGCTATCATCACTGGAGCCCAACATACACGCAGGTATTAAGTCTGCATGTACAGACACACACATACACACATATACACACATACAGTGTAAAGGTGTGAGGCAGGTGTAGGCTCAGAACCTTTTGTCAGCAATGTTTTGGGGTGATGCCTCTCATAGAAAGTGTAGACATGTTGGCCACGTATTTTCAAAGGGGGAATTTTTGGGTTAAGCCTGGTTGTGTGTGTGTGTGTGTGTGTGTGTGTGTGTGTGTGTGTGTGTGTGTGTGTGTGTGTCATAGGTGTTTCAGTGCTTTAAAGAACATATTGCTCCAAAATTCTCACCAAAAGATTAACTTTGCTGGAAAAAAACACCTTTACGTCTTTGTCTTCATAAGTGTAGATACAATCTAAAGAATAATCTTCTCTGTGGAATCAGTCTGTGTAACCGTGTCATGCTGGTTTTCAGGGTGTAGTCCTGGGTTGTTTCTTTGGCCCTGCAGCGCTCTACATCTGGGCCATAGGGATCCTGGCAGCTGGGCAGAGCTCCACCATGACAGGAACCTACTCTGGGCAGTTTGTTATGGAGGTAAGTGTTTCTCATGGTTATATGATCCACACCAAGACGTATACAAGCACGTATATTCATCCTTTTCCTGCTGTTTGTTCAGGGATTCTTGAACCTGCGGTGGTCTCGTTTCGCGCGTGTGCTTCTGACCCGCTCCATCGCCATCACGCCCACCCTGCTGGTAGCCATTTTTCAGGATGTGCAGCATCTGACGGGGATGAACGACTTCCTCAATGTGCTACAGAGCATGCAGGTCAGGTTTCATCCTTCAATAAAGTGTCAAACCTCTCTAAAATGACCACCTAAAATTGTCCTCGTTCCAGTAACTTTGCCGTGGTCAGAACATCATCCTGTGACATATTCAGCCTCATTTCTTTTTTCCTCCCACAGCTTCCATTTGCTTTGATCCCCATTCTGACCTTCACCAGCTTGACGTCGATAATGAACGACTTTGCAAACGGCATGTAAGGAAAAAAATACTCATTTCTGAGAATGAACCCAAATAGATCTGAAAAAGTTTCTTTCTTCTGTGAACTGTTTATTTGTGACAGCCGGTTGTACAATTGTTGACTGTGTGTGAAATGAATCATTGACTAATGAAACGTGGCTTTGAGTGACTCAGCTGCTGTTGAATTAGTTTTTAACTTGAAAGATTACGGATACTTATGTTTTTCTTGCGCACACATAAACCTGGACGCTGTTTATACAATAAAAAAAATATAATCTAATCCATAATAAATAAGCAAATAATTGAATGACGCAAACTGTGGTTTGCCTCAGTGTCAGTCAACTATTACAGGAAAGACTGTGATGCAACAAAAAGAAGGTCTTACAAAAGAAACCTGAGATCTCTGACTACAGAGTTGCAACAACATGGAATATTTGACTGTAAATAACAGAAGAAGACACGATGGCCTAATAAACCGTCTGTCTGTTTCCTTCAGGTTTTGGAAGATTTCTGGGGGCATCGTCATCCTGGTGGTTTGCGCAATCAACATGTACTTCGTGGTGGTTTATGTGACGGCTCTGGGCAGTGTGCTGCTCTACGTTGTGGCTGCTCTCTTCTCTGTAGCCTACCTTTGCTTTGTGGGCTACCTGGTGAGTCAACACGTTTTTGTTCACCAATATAATAATACAATTATTGATTCTTAGTTTAAAAATGTAAGTACATAACTCCATCCCTCTATTTATGTGCTGCTCTCTAATATCTAACTTTGAAATTTAAATTAATAGATGGTAAATTCTGTTATTCCAAAGCAATTTTTGTTATTCAAGTAAAGTACACTTGTTACAGTTTTGTCCATTTACCATAATTAACCAAATGAAACTATATAAACTTCAAAGAAATGCGAAGCAATACGTGGTTACTAATACAGTGCATTACAATCACCAAGGAAAACAACGAGACTTCATCTATGATTAGAAGAAAAGATGCCAAGAACCCATCTGATAGTTACAGACTCTTTTCTGAAACGCCCGTGTTGTGTTAACTTGTCGCCTCTCTGTCGCCTGCAGGCATGGCACTGTTTGGTTGCCCTGGGGGTTTCCTGCCTGGACTTTGGCAGCAGGGTAAGCAATCCACCAGCCGTGCTCATAGAGGAGCAGTCTGAGTACGACTCCTAGAGCTGAACAGGACAGTTACCACCAGCATTCCTCTTTCTTCGGGGAAGATTCTGAGCCATGTGCACAACCAGGACTTTTCAAGCTCATGTTGGGTCCTGAGTGCACATTTTCTGGAACTGTCACATGTTTGTTGTTGTGTAGGGCTGGGTATTAAAATTTGGTGCTTTTATTACCAGATCAATTCTGGACCAGTATAGAGTATTACAGTAGATGCCGCAATGTGATACTCGAGCAGATTTGTGTGGAATATGATTTTAAAACTGAACTTGCTTGCACTTTACAAAGCAAACTACTGTGACATGAGGGATTTTTACAAATATTAATAAATAAACCAAATAACCCCTTTTTTCATAGTTTTTATAAAATGTTACTCACGTCTGAAGAAATTAAGAACACCAGGAGTGCAATGAGCAGTAAATGTAGAGGGCAGCAGTAAAAGTTAAAGGTTGTTGGTTTATGTTAACTAAGTATTTGTGTTTACTACCTAACATGCTGCTGCTGAGAGGAGCAGAGCAGCACAGGCAAGAAGACAAGAAAAAAATGCTTTATTTAAAGTTGAATTGACGTAATTATCAGAACCAAAACCCCAAAATGTCTTTTTGAAAATACAAATATTTAGCACATTGAATGAATGATTCCACGTTTGCATGATCCACACATACAGAGCTGTTTCCGTTAAGACCTACTCGAAATGTAAACTTAAAGCAGTACTCCAGTTTCATCTGTATGTTCTGTGAGACACTTTTAATGATGTAATCTGCATCATTCTGTTCTTTGTGAGCCCCAGCATCTTGATATCGGTCATGTTTTCGCCGTTTGGTCTGTTTGATTTTTTCTTAGTCTACCTCCACCTTGTTCTACCATCTCACCTTAGCGTGACGCAGTTAGATGCACTGAATTTTTGCTTTCAGTATTACAATAATTCACATTGTGTTCCGATTTTATTGACAGTATAATTTAAAATGAAATCCTAATATCTGTGACAAATAATATCCAGCCCTAGTTGTATGAAAATCGTTTGGTTGCAGGGTTTGGACAATGTCAAACATGTCCAGAACCCTGAGGGGGAACATTTGAGTACCATGCACAGCTCATACGTGCACGTTGTTAGTCAACCAGTTGTCCCATATAAGCAATCATTTTGAACCTAAAAAGACAAGTCCTGTATTTTTCAACCTGGGTTCTTGTTTCCTATTTGTTCTGGTCAAAATGATGAACAGAGACCCAAAAGTTTTATAATCAGTCCAGTATTGTTTTCACTGCAATTAAATCCAACAATTTCTCTGTTTCAAGTAATCCCTGTCCAAATGGTCACGGCTGACACAATACACTGTAGCACAACTAGCCACAACTTCAGAATGTGGTGCCTCATTATTTTATTCTTTAATCGTTGATAACACTAAGCTGTGTCTGTGGCATTACTCCGACTTTGTACTCCACTTTGTCCTGGAATGCAACTCTCATACACTGTTGTCTTCCTGCAACAACTCACCTCCTGTGAGATTTCAGCACACTACGTTTCCTTCAGCAAGCCTTCTGTTACATGTCAGACACACCTCTGTCTCTGTCAGGTCAGACATTCATAGTAACAATCTGACAACCAAGTTAACAGGCTTTAACACAGATAATCGTCCCGTCAGATTACATTGCAGCTGTCTCATGTTCGCCCTCGACAGTATTCTTCTATTACTCATTTTGACCTGAACACACGGGAATAAAGGATTTAAAAATACTGGCATAATTAAGTGATGTGAGCAAATAATATAATCCCAAATTGTGCAATATGATTAGGAAATATTGATTGGAATTTTTTAATATTTTGCTGTTGTGTAAGAGATTTCGTCCCAGAGACAAAACAATCAGAATGCCAGTGACTTCAATTAATCAAGTTTGTATCAATGCAGTAGTCGTTCCACTGTCTGTCAAAGCTCAGGTGTGGAAAGAAAGAATAATAGTATTATTTTTCTTTTGTTTTTTCCTTTGTGTGTTGGTACGATTATAAATGTTGTTTCCAAATTTTTATTCATCATCATTTGTCTCTGGTTAAAGCCCATATATTAATACGTATGAAGGATAATATATTGTAATAAGACGATTACAATACATAGTTATCATTTCTGAAAGGAAGATCCTTCGGGAAATGAAAATTAAACAAACTGCTCATGTTTTAGTTTAAAAAGAATGTTGTTCATATAATTGTAAATGTCATGTGAAGCTGTAAAAGGGAGAGCATGTACAGAGCAAGTCACATCAACTTGAGTTATATAACCCTAAGTGAACGTTTGTCTCCGAGGGTTTTACAGTCTGTAAACTATTTTAAAATCCTCTTAAGTAGTCATTTTGTCAATTGAAGTCTAAGAATGTCTTGGCTGAAAATAAAAACTCAGTCAGGTCAAATTCCCTCAAAGGGTTGAAACGTCTTCGTAGAGATCCATTTCTGACCTAAGAAACATTTCTGCATCGCTACATGAGTGCGTCCAGCACTGATTCACTCAAACCTCATCCTGTTTTTACTGAGAGGAATATTTGTGTCTGTGGCTTTGGCACAGTCACATCGTAGTGACACATCGTTCATTCAGAAAAACGTCTCGGCATTGTTTGTGTACTTTTTGATGTGCCTCTTTCTTTCAACCATAGCCGTACTATACACTGTAGATTTGAACACATCTGTTTGCTGGTCAAACCTTTACTGTATCAGTGCATAGAGAGGAAATTATTCATCGTAATATTAATGTAAACTGTCAAACACCAAGTGCCGTTGTTTCCTCTCACTGTCAGCTGAGACTTTTGAATCAGTGTTAGACTGAAGCAACTGTTTGACAATGTTATATGGACAACAGCTAACGTATCCAAGTCGAAAAGAAATGTCAGGGAGGTTGTAATGAAGCTCACGTTGTAAATCTGTTTCACTGGGAAACACAACAGTCAGAGCTGCAGTGTCTCATTTGGTTGCATACTGTAACCCCAGCTTCTATTAATAAAGGCGCAGCTCCTTGATTTGCTGAAGATAAAGATGTTCTCAAGAGCTGATTGTCTATTTCCCGCTTATTTTTTAAACCTGGTGGGACCGAGGTTGAGCCCACAGTGGATGTTAAGTCCTCAGTGCTGCGAGGTAGCCCCGAGCGTTAGCCTTAGAGGGCAGAGCCCCTACAAGAACATCAGTCTCTCAATCCTGCACTTCCAAGCTCAAAGCTACTTTACTATTGTCTCAGTAGCTTGAACATCCTCAGTTTGTACATCAGTGTTTTATCTCCCTTTTCTTGCACAGAGTGAGATCTTAAGATCAGAGTTGTCATTTAAGTTATTTTCTCACTCTATTAAATGAGGATAAACACTGTGCTGTACTAAAGCACCTCACTGAGAAATGTACATGTAAGATTTGGGTACTAACCAGTAACATCATTTGAAATTAGCTGATGCAGGTGAAATTAAACTCAAATAAACAAAAAATAGTGCAGGCTGACACCATCAGTTCTCATGAAGCCCAGCTTGCTGAGTGTAACTGCAGTGACCAAACAGCGAGGATGCATAACTCTCACTGCTTCCCTGCTGTGTTGCCCCAGTAACCCACCAAAGGTCTCAGCTTCTTTGCGAGATGAAACTTTTATTTTACACACTTGACAAGTTCACACGAGTGTGGGGCATCAGGTGGAGTCATCGGTCTTTGGTTCAGAGTTTCTCAGTGTATTCACAGAGGCAATGTGTCGTTGTTCAGGCACTCACGATATTTGATTTATTATCAGGTGTCATGAAAACACTCTGTAACCAAATGCACATTTGATTAATCTGTTGCAGACAAAACGTCAATGTCGTATTATGTAAACTGTAGTCAAGTTATATCTCATCCCTGCTCTGTGTGAGTTTCTGTCCTTTGCTACTGGATGAAACGCACGGTGTCCAAAATAAAAGATGGCTATGTGGACATTTGTTGGTGTCTTCTGTCTGAATGTCAAAAGATTCATGAGCCTCATTAGCTAAAAGTTTTTAGTGTGGTGTATCATGTAGTTAAAGAGACAAAGGCAAACAACCTGAATATTTTAGCGTTTTTCTGATAATATAAATGTTAAAAAATACAGATTCCTGATTTATGTTTTTCATTGCTTGACTGTTCGTAAAAATACTAAACTTTACAAGCTGCCCCGGTCCCTTTCTGTTGCTATTTATATCAGAACAAATTGTTCAATTGACACGAGAGAACAAACTGATCATACAAGACATGTTAGACTTATATGATTATCAACACACTGTACATTAACATAAGGGGTTTGAGTGAAGGGACCCTGGGTCTCCTGTGGCTCCAGGGTGGCAAACATCAGTGCCGCCACTGCAGGTGTAAATATGCTCTGACATACCAACGAGCCTGCCTGGCTCTTTGCAGGCGGCTTGCATGTGTGGTGCTTTGCAGATGCCGGTTCGAGACTCAGGTCAGGGTAACTCCTCTCTAATTTTGCTTCAGGTGTCAAAGGGAAATGTACATCTATTACCATCATTTAATCAGAATAGATGGTGAACACCAGCTTTGTTTGTAGTACAAATGCTCTTTTCCAGCTTTTTTTGGAAAGTAAAACTTTGACCTAAGGTGAGCAATTCATATCTAATTCTAATCATTCAAAGTCAGAGTGAGTGACTGGATCCTAATCCCCACTGATCAAAACCGCGCAATGATGTGTGATTTTTGTCTTTTTAATTACTTAAACTAAACCACCAGCCCCTGACGTTCAGTTAATCTTCAGTCTCTGGTTTTACAGACTAACAGTGTCCTCACACAGACACATTCATGGGTCACGATTAGCACAGTGTGAGTACTGTGTGTGTGTGTGTGTGTATGTGTATGTGTGTGTGTGTGTGTGTATGTACGTGTTTCCATCGCATAACAATCTCATGCTGATCAGAGTATTTTCTTATTTCTTTTTTTTTACACTGAACAAAAATCATGACAAAATCATGTGAAAATAAATTTCCTTCATAATCCTGTTTGTCCTCACGGATGATAGACATTGATTTGTGGAACATGTCATCCGTCTGTATTCAACTCTCTCCTGACTGAAACAACCTTCCTTCTCTCTTTTTTTCAGATGCAGATGGGCCTGTCGCGTCACACAGATATTTACTTACTGAATGACATGGACGTTGATACTTCGGCTGAGCGATAGAAGGCCACAGTGTGAACGGACGTTGAACCACGGCGGAGGTGACGGACAAACACTTAAACACAAGCTGAGTGAAGCGTGGGACCTCTGACGCTTGGCCAGTATTTTTTTCATCTTAACCTCTCAGTGCCTTACAAGTTTTTAAGTGTCCTTACAACCTGTAGCACACCCGGCGTCTAATCCTCTTTATCTCAAATGTCTCAGCAACATGTTTGGTTAAAATAATAAGCAGATAATGGTTAATAGCAGGTGAAATACAGGGTCTCTGAGGAGATGTGAGGTTCTCTCCACCAGGCTGCCTGATGGAGAAGCCTGGATTTTATTTCTCTCTTTTGGATTCTTTGAGGCTTGAAATAAGTTGTAATTATAATTCCATAGTTGGCTGCTTGTCCAGAGAGTGAGGATAAACCAAAGGGAGATATGTGCTGCTTTATTTTAATGTTTAAAGTAACTTCCAGCTTCCCATCATTTTTTTTACAAATTCAAACAAAATGAAGCTCTAAAACTTTCATTTCGGTGTTCATATTAGATCGATATGTGACTTCATGTGACAAGTGCAAGGTACTATTGTTTAATCCCCTTCCCCATTTTTTAAAGTATATTATGGGACGGCAGTTTTATGTCGTTCTCCATGTACATTTTCCAGAATATTTTTGAATATGGACATTTTTGTTCCCAAAGTTGAAGTCTATATACGCTTTTTATTCTAATGTTTTATCTGAAGAGTTTATAAACGTATGCAGGTTTATGTATTTGTAGAAGAAGTGTGGCCATGTCCCATCATTGATGATATTTAAGAATGAAATGTTGATGTTGATAATACACGTATGATTATATCGTAAATAATCAGTAAGTAGTGTCATTGTTCTTTTCGTATGTTTTTGTTGGATATGGTTACAGACTCTCCACCTGACTTTCGTTTTATATATTTTGCCAAAATGAGACAAAACACACAAACTAATTTAAAGGTGAATTCCACAGAATTATTATTTTCTTCAAATCTTATTTTAGTAAGTTTATTTACGATTACTTATGTGCAGGTTATATTTTTCAAGAATGATAGCTTGGCTTGATGTTTTGTTGTTTGTTCAGCTTAGGGCAATACGGAGGTGCAACAAGGTGCAAACAGGTGAGGTAACTGGTCTTTAAGCATATTCACTGCTGTTCCATCTCAGGGTGTCACATGACCTACACTAACTCCACCCTGGCCCACCAGCAGTGTCGGCAGTTTGACTGTTTCTAATGTGGGGTACAACTCTTAGGTCTTGTGCCCTTCATTAACATAATTAGAATAATACCTTTACAAAAACAGTATGACTAAGTGTTTTTAAAGGAAATAACACAAGGGACAAGAGTACAGAGAGGACAGGAAGGCAGATGGTGACATGACATAACAGAATCCATCATTAAACACGTGAGAGGTATTAGTGTTCACGACTGGTTCGGGCTGTTCAATAAACATTCCTTGACCAAATATTGATCTGCACTTCTGTCTCATGAGTGTGCAGTCGACCTCAGTGCCTCCTGTGTTCACCACTGTGCCTCATTTCTTCAGAAGATGATTCAATCAAATAAAAAACTTACACAAGAAATTCAAACTGCTGTTGGTGACACTGAAAGCAACTGCTTTGAGGGTTTGACCTCTCAAACCAATAGATGTCATTCGTTCTTTGTTTTTAGTTTTTTGTATACAGATATGTGTTTCTCCTGTTGACCAATGACCGTTGCATCTGCCATCTTACTGGAAAACCAATAATGTGTATATGTATTTATTGTTTAATCTTACCTGCTTATACATCCAATTGTTAATTCCAACTTTCATCCAAATTAATTATCTGTTTTTGCAACTGATGCAAAATTTTACAATATTACATCAAGAAATTTGAACATGTTTTAACCAATAGATGCTTCAACACAAAAAATATATGAGCCAAGGTATGATTGAAAGCAGGAAAGGTGATGAAATAAGCTAAATGATGAAATATTTAAAGAAAAAAATGTTGAGGACCATATATGGGGTCATACAACAAAAGCAATGCCTGTCATGCAACATTCACTGAACATATCTCTCTGTTGGGCTCTTGATTTTAGTGGAGCAATTGAAACATGGCTATGACAGCTATAATTTCTGCATCATTTGCTGCATTTTACACCGAGAGTATAAGAGCAGTGCTGCATTTGACAGAACTTGTTTTTCAGACAACAGACTGAAGCTGTAATGTGTTGTATGTTCCATGTGCTATTTGTGAAATGATACCTTTTTATGGTAAATTAAGAATCTACTGAAAGCGTGGTTCTCCTTTTTTGTCATTAAAGCTTCATTTTTTTAAATGTCTCTCTTTTCTGTTTTATGTGTCTTTCAATGTTTACATATAAAAGAAGTACAAATGTCTTCTTTGTTTAAACATCTTTACTGATTCCTGCTATAATTCAAAAGTCTAGAATAAATATTGGTTCAAAGGGAAGAGAAATTTAGTCAAGAATGTGCCTATGAACACATCTGGGGAACATAGAGCCTTGGGATCATAAATCTGGGGAACATATGAATAACTATTAGGGACAAAGGACCCTGGGAACATATGAATAAGTACTGGGGACATAGGACCTGGGAACACAGGATATCTACAACAAAAAGTCATACAAGGGTCTGAAGTATCCTATATACACTTTTTGTTTTTATTATACCACCAGGTACTTTAGGTCCGTTTAGCTGTTAGCATCTTCCCAGCCACTCGGGGGCGCTGTCTCGAGAGGGACTTCATCCTGTCCAGGTGCTACGTCACCACATTTCGCCGACTGAGATGAAACTGCTCTTGGAGGCGTAAAGGTGGACAGAAAACACTGCCAGAAAACATGTAAGTTGAATGAAAAGTTGAACTAACTTTGTGTTTTTATCGCGTCCGTGTCTCGGTATCACGCTGGTCGCAGAGACAGTTGTTAGCTAGCTGTGCTTGAAAGAAACCGGCAGACTTCTCACTCAGCCACTCGCATGTTTCTGCTTGGTGTCTAAGCAGTCTGTTGTCTAATATGTTCGTCTAGGTTCAATATGAGGAATGTGGCCCTCCTGCTGGCCCCGTGTGTGATTCTGTGTCTCCTCCTGAGCTCGTGCCAGGCAGCCAGACATGGACAGGACGTCAGATGTGGAGGTTTGTGTCGCCGCCTCAAATCTAACAGCAGCAGCACTGAACTGTCCTGATGTGTGTGGTCTCTCCCTGTTCCCCTCCCAGCCTGCAGGGCTCTGGTAGATGAGATGGAGTGGGCCATCTCCCAGGTAGATCCAAAGAAAATGATCCAGACAGGATCGTTCAGGATCAACCCGGACGGCAGCCAGTCCATCCGAGAGGTGAGAGTGAAGCTGCTGTCTGCTGTTCACATTATTATTATTATCATCATTACAACAAGGTTGGAGGGTTGGAATGAGCTGCTACTCAGTGAATGGGAATAAGGTCTTAATTAAGTCTGCATCGACAGTAACACTGAATATTCCTGTTTTTCATTGGTCTTTGGCTATTTGAAGTCGACATGATATCAATAATGTGCTGTTTCTGTTGCTTTTTGAGTTTTTTTGTAAAATGTATTTTTTCCTCAGTTTAGTTAGTTTTATTTGGAATTTTCTTGTTAATTTTAAGAATGGCTTTCATCTGTTTATTCTGAATATACACTCATGTTAATTTTACACATCCTCTGTGATCCTGTCCACTTTGTTGGGCTAGATTCCTCTGGCCCGCTCAGAGGGAAACCTTCTGGAGCTGATGGAGAATGTGTGTGAGAGGATGGAGGACTACGGCGAGCGCATGGATTCAAACACAAACAGAAAGTCCTATATGAGGATCAAATCTCGCAGCGGCGAGGCCATGGACCTCTCAGAGGCCACGCTGGACTCAAGAGTCACATCCAGTTTAAAATTTTCAGTGAGTAAGATTTTGTGTTCAGCCCAATTTAAAGAAGCCTCACATTATCATGCTGTTACTGCGTTCTCCAAACCTTTAGACTCATATTGTGAGTTTTTCAGTGTCTAACCATTCATTTTGAATAATTTCTCCAGTGTGAAACGATCGTTGAACAGAATGAAGATGAAATCATTGAATTCTTCGCTCATGAGACAGAAAATGTCAAAGACAAACTCTGCAGCAAGAGGACAGGTATGTTATAGACTCACCTGGTTTACCAGATAATCACTGCGCTACACACGTTTGTATTTAGATCACCTTCAGCGGAGCTGTTGTAATTCACTGATGTCATTTCCTCTGTGCACTGCAGACCTCTGCGACCATGCTCTGAAAATGCCCCACGATGAACTTTGATAACCTCTCGCCATGGCTGCCGTCTCTCCTCAGCTGATCATCGGCGGCGTACGCCATGGTAGTGGTGGAAGATCCAGACAAATCATTATGTAAAAAATAGAAAATCCAGAAAAGTGTTACTCCTGATCGTGGACAATTCAAGGTCCACTTTGCCCTTTTTTTTGCCTCATCTCTTTCTACATCTACATCATTCACTTCTACGTCTATAACCGAGTCAGCCCAATTTTTTGTGTTAGATTAATTTCTTGACAATGCAATTTCAATTCCGGCATCTTGTTTCCTAATTTTGTTTTTCTAGCCACATAAGTTAACAGACAAAACTGACACTGTGAATGTGAAGTCAGACGTCCTTTAGATCCAGGGTTGCTTGTGGGATTGTGCACTTGCAGTAAACTCTCTGCTTTAAGACACATTCAAATAAGTGAGGCTTAGTTATGATCTATTGGTCCTTAGATACGAGCGCCTCCAGTCTCTCATTAGTCTTACATCTGGCTCTTTTCCTGCATCATAGAAACCATGTTGAACCTTTAGATCAAGAGCAGAAAAAGTTCCTCATACTAAAGCACAACAGAATTATTTGACGTTAAATAGCTTGGTCAGTTGCAGCTTCATGAGCTGGCATGTGGCAAAACCTAATCCTCTTTTAAGCCCTAAACTAGCTGCCGCCTTTAATACTGACAGAGGTCCTTTGATAAGAAGAGTAAAGGAACCCCAGCAGAGTGTGCTGTTGTCCACGATCAGATCGTTTAATTTATGTCAAGTTACTGTACACAGCTGGAATATCCTCGTGCTGTACTGTTGATGTAGGATGGTGAGGAAGTATTTTTTTGTATCAATAATTTTACAATGTTTGAAAAAGATGAACATGCTGCCTCACGTGAACGTTCTCCTCAAATTCCCCTTTTATATAAACTTTGTCAGTTTTCTGTACATGTTTTGTCTTCACTTGGAAATATATTTGTACAACATTACTTGTAGTTTGTCTCAAATGTACTTTCTTCTGCGTGATGTTAGTATTGTGTGTCCTAGTATTTGTGTCTCACGGAGACGAGAAATCCTAAAAGGACTTTCCACAACATTTTGTCACTGCATGTTTTATTTCCTTACAGTAAAGAACAATAAGTATAATGTCACCACAGATTGCAATCACACCAAATAATCAACTCTCTTATTGGAAAAACGTCACTTTAATGACCTCTGTTAAGAATTTTATAAGCAGTACACAAACATTTGTTAAAATCGGTTTCAAACACACTATACTTGTTATCAACCTTTCGGTTCCTGTAAATCAGATTGCCTAGAAGTTAATGTTCGGTGATGTAAAAGTTCAATATACATATCGCAGTCGCTGCAATTCATCCTGATAGTGTTATAAATGAAGCATTGTGAGGCTACAGAGACGACTCGGCCTGCAAACCACATCCTGCAGACGTAAGGGAACAATCTTGTGGGATTCAAATCTCAGCAAATATCACTGACAGTGGATTTTTCAGTGAACATAAAATGAAAATGTTACCACTAAAACCAAGCGTTATATTGCAATATCTGTTAAATTCATGACGATGTGACTTTCCAAACACGAGTTACATTTTGCAACTGCACAATTTAGTTTTTATTTGCTTACAATCACATTAAAGTGTCTTATAAAACACATATAATTCAAGCTTCTATACTGCTTGTAAATGCTAAAGGAGGAATGTTAAATTAATATCTTTATCCTAAACATATTATCTAACAAAGTATTTACAAAAAAATCCGCACATAGATATAAATTAAGATGTCTTGACAATGTGTGACAATGTCTGTTATTCAAGCAAAAAGAAAAAAAATTGTAAAATTATAAAAGTTGGTTTGGATGTTTTAGATTTCCCTTATATGAGATGATGCAATCGATGGTGTAGTTAGAAAAATATTGATCCAGTTACCATAGTTGCTCCTTATTTTTACATTTTCGGTCATCCCTGCAACTCAGTACAACATTCTCGACTTGTGCCCTCCTTCATCTCTGAGGCTGTGAAAAGCTCCTCCTCATTTTGTTTCTGCTCTGTTTCCATCATTTCCACCTCCAGCTCCGTTATTCCGTTCACCTCAGCCGGCTGTTCATCACTCTTAAAAGACTCCGTGTCTCCCTGAGCTCCATCACCATCCCCCTCTTCCTCACCTGCAGTGATATCTGTTACTTCATCACAGCTGTATTGCCCTCCTTCCCCATCCACTTCTGTCTTGACGTCAGGACCTGCTTCCTCCAGCTCGTCCTCATCTGCTACAATAACGGTGTCCCCAGAGTCGTGGCTGCTGGTGCTGCAGCAGGACAGCGTGTCCTCCTCAGCCGTTTGTCTGCTCGGCTGCTCTTGACATTGATCTGGTTGGAATTGTCCCGCCTCTACATCCTCGACTGTTCTCCCCTCGGAAACCTCATGTTGCCCTGTTTCATCGAAGACTCCCTTCTCTCCTGTTGTACTGCAACAAGGAGAAGACGCAGTTTGCTGTTGCTTTGTTCCAGCACCACAAGACATAACATCCACATCTGGGCAGCTGAGGTCCTCCCCTGCACTCTCTGGATCCCACAGCTCAGTCACTTCCTCCTCTTCATTCTCTGAGTCGGGCGCTGTATGTTTCCGAATGCGATTCACCGCATCCCACAAGGACTTGGGATACTGAGGCTCCTGTTTTGGGAGGAGGTCAGGGCAAACACTTCCACTTTCCTCTCCAGGAGGAGGCGAAGAGCTGGGAGGTACATACTCAGGGGGAGAGGAAGATGAAATCCACAGGGATTTTTCATCAGGGTCCAAAAGAAAGAGAGGAGGAGGGAAAGTGTCCGGGATGTCAGCAGCAGGGTCGGGATGTAGAGCTGAGGGACAGGAGGACTCCATCTCCAAATGAGAAACAAACTCTCTGTTTGACTTGTGTGATTCATGTGGTGGAGAAGGAAGAAGGAACTGACATGCCTCAACATCTGAAGGTGAAGACGAAGAGTTAAAAGGTTCAGTCAGGAGTTCAGTGTCGTGTAAAATGTGAATCTCTGCTTGACAGTCTGTAGCATTTTCTTCGGCTGTCTGTTCAACAAGACCTGCTTGATGCTCATTGTTGTCTGTCTGGGATTGATATTCACCCTCTTCCAAACCGACAGTCTGCTCTGCTGGGATATGATCAGTCTGATGCTGTACATTTTTGACCTCCATTACATTTTCTTTGGATATTTCAGGGGTTTGTTCCAAAAGTTCAGAATCTGTTCGCTCTTCTATCACGTAGCCCTCTTCATCACCACCAGCATCCTCTGCCTGGGGACATTCAAATAGTTTCTGCACAGTATTAAACTCTGCGGGAAGTTCTTCAGATGCTTGCTGTGTCTGGTCCAGGCGGTCTGCAGACTGCTCGCTGAGCTCTGTTGTTAATTGCTCTTCAGTCATATTACTATCTTCTACAAAAGAAGGAGTGTCCATGATTGGGCCACATTCAGACTGTTGGTGTGACAGCAGCTCTGCGGTCTTATCTTCGGACAGCATATCAAGGGAATTGCTTATCATATTTTCCATTAGCTGTGATGTTTGTTCTTCTTCAGATTGGTCCTCAGCATGTGAGTTAATCGTGGACATTCCCTTCACAGTTTCAACTATTAGATCAAGAGGAGGAGGTTCAGTAGATCCGGGGGGAATCGGATACTTCGGCTGCTGTGATGGGGAGGTTTCACAAGGAGGAGCTGGTTCCTCAGCTGAATCGAGTGCTCCCGACTCAGGATCAGGACTTCCTTCTGTGTTCGACTCGATACATGAGAGCGATGTCAGAGCAGAAGGGGAGAGCATGAGGGCGAGAGAAAGGTTGGACTCTTCACTGTCGAGGGAGGATGGAAGTGAGATAGAAAGAGGGAGGTCAGGTGGACTGAACAACTGGGAGGCAACATTTTCAACAGGTTGATTATCCTCACAACTCTGCTCACTTGTGTTCCCTTCATGAGTAGATTCATTCAGAGGATCCTCGGTCCTTTCAACTTCCTTTGCATTGTTGGTGTCTTCGACAAGTTGGCAGTCAATGCTGGATTCCTCAGACACATTAGACTCCAGCGCTTCAGATCCTGGAGGATTCTCAACCCCTTCATTCGACTCCAAATCTTCATCCTCCTTATTCTCTCCCAAGGATGGAGCATCTTCACTGTGGTCACGTTCCAGGTCATCCTGTGACTGTTCATCTGCTGTGCTCTCTGAGAGGTTCATTGGAGGGGATTCAACCTCCTCGCCGTGGTCTGTACCAGACAGCTCTAGAAGTGATGCCTCATCTCCAGTTTGCTGCTCAGTGGCGCAGTCGTGTAGAGGGATACCGAGGATTCTTTCAGCACGCTCCTGCAAAGTTTCTCTCTCCGAAACTGAAACTGGGAAAGAGATTTCACTTCCGACCTCAAGGGCCTTGTTCTCCACAAGATCTGAGTTGGATTCCGTCTCGGTCCTTTCATTCGTCTGCGAGGGGTTTATTTCTGTGTTTTGCTCGGCTGCCTCACCTACATTCAGCAGATCATTTGATGGGACAACTTCAGGGACTGTTGACTGATTATCAGCTGGACTGTGTTCTGCGGCTGCTGTGGAGTCTAAATAGTGAACATGCTCTTTCTTGGGTGACGGAATCAGCTCCAGTTTGACAACGGTGCTGGTGGTGTCGATAACCAGCAGACCCTTCCTGTCCTCAGATTCAGTGTCTTTCTTGAAGTTCAGTCTCCTCAAGTCAACATCAGGTGGACTCTCCGTTCCAGCCCTGCTTGTAAAGCTTGGCTCCCTCCACAAAGGATATCTGACCGACACAGGCGACACAGACGGAGCAACTTGTCTCTCAAATGTAGAATCTTTGTTTTCGTCTGTTTTTTCCGCGGAAACATCCGTCTCGTCTTTGTCTGACAAAAGCATCGTGCTTTCACTGCAAGTTGGCAACTCCGTCTGTGGGGGGCTCTTGGTGCCAGAGGGCGCTGCCAACAGATTTGGCTGCTCTGTGAATGTTGGTGCTTTGTAGTCCACTTCATCTGCAAGCTTTTGTGCCTGAGTAACATCACTATCGATTTTAGAAACTTTTCCTAACTCTGGGTTTTCAATTTTTGTTTGGGTGCAAAGTGGCAAGGATGGCGTATCTGTTGTGCCTGCTATTCGTGACACCAAGCAGAATATTGTCATCCCACCTGTCTTTTTGTTTAATCTGAACTTCCTTCCTTCAATGACTTTGGGGGATGAGGCCTCATTTATCTTCTGAGCCTCTTGTAAGGTTTGTGGCTGTTGCAGAGGCAACATACACTCTTGAATTTGTGCATTCTGGATACTGACAGGATTGCTTTCTTGTACAGTATCTGTGTCCTGTCTTGGGTGTTTGAGTCCTTCAAAGTCTGAGCGGGTTCTTTGATTCGCTTCTGTTTTCTGGAAGTCCTGTTTCTCTCTCTCCCTCTCATCCTGCTGATCTACAGAGACGTCCTGCTTTCTGAATGTGGGCTGTGACCAGTAGGTTTGTCTCTTACCTTCCTGCTCCCAGCTGGTGTCACAGTGCTGCATTACAGGTGAACATTTATGTGGGCTGTTATAGGGAGGAGGAGCAATATAACCTGGGGGCTGGCTAAACATCCTCCTTTGGTACCCTGTCCTTTCTTCCAACGAGTGTCTTGTGTCAGGAACCTGTGGTGGATACGTTTGCTGCCTGACTGCTCTATCCCACAGTCCTGAATCTCTCATGCTTGCGGATGGTCTGACTTGCTGCAGAGCTGCCACACGAGAATCTGTCCCAGTCCTGCTGTCCCTCTCCGCAGCCCTGCTGCTCTCCAACAGCCCCTGGGAGGCCCCTCGCAGCTCCGCCTCTATACGTCTCCTCCTCGGGAGTGAATGGCTATAACGGGCTGCCCAAGCCTCAAGCTCTCGATAGCTGCTGTCACTCCTCTTGGAAACCTCCCTGTTGTAGCGAACACTACTGCAGGGCTCCCACCTCCTCTGCAATCCCTCCCTCAGATATCCTCTCTCGTAGTCCCTCGCTGCTTGTTGAGCTACCATCCACTTTCTGTCTCTGGCTTCTTGAGGCTCATACTCTCCCAGGTCCTGGTGCTGCTGAGTGTGACGTTCCAAAATAAACGGGAAGTGAGCAGAAGTCTGGGCAGTGAGCTCTGGGTCAGTCCAGTTGGTGTACTCCTGTAGAGTCGCTCCTACCCTTGATCCTGGCATCGTCCAGTAAGTGGACTCCCTGCCACGATCCTGCTGCTCTCCATAGTACACTGGAGGATAGTGAGTTGCCTGATGTCTGTCATGATAGCTGAGGAAAATATGATGGAAGACACTGGTGATTGAAATTGAATATCATTTTTTATCAAAAGCCTCTCCACAACTGATTAATAATTGATAATGCGTCAAAGTAATCTGTTCATAATCATTCTAGTCCCAGTTTACACTGCAGAGATAAATACATTATTTGGTCATGGAAACATTCAATAAGGCTTCATGTCCATCATCCGTCCAAACATACAACCCTTCACAGTTGAAGCAGAAAAGAAAACTTACTTCTGTGTACAGTTTCTGCCAGGAACAGTACCAAATTTAGCGTACGGGGGCAGCTGCCCGGCATTCTCAGGCCAGAACTCCATAATTTGTCCTGATTCACAGATCTGAAGAAAAAGAAAAATATCTAAGTTTTCCTTGGATCAACGTTTGTGAAATTTAAAAACAAGTTACTTTAGCCAGCATCAGATGTAATGCAAAACTCACAAGATTTGAACAATGAACATACAACTTAGTGATAATTTAAATGTTGCTTCATAAACAGAGATCACTCACACAACACACAAAATTCCTCCAACTCCTGGTTTCAGATTGTTTTCTCGCTGCTCCTGAGCTGTCATGAGAGCTAATGAGGTCCCAACAGGACAACTTGTTTTAAAGGATGGTAGTGTTCAGTCTAGCTCCCTCCCTTCTACACAAACCCTCGCACGCACGCACGCACGCACGCACGCACGCACGCACGCACGCACGCACACACACACACACACACACACTACCCTTTCATAAAGCCAACATGCTCAGTTGAATTACCATTGAGGAGTTTTTTTATTTAAGTTCTGACACATACTCTTTGGCGACCTCATGTAATTAAAAGAAACTGAATGAAAGAAAACCCTAAACATGACTTTGATTTATTTCTGGGTGAAGCATTCAAAACGTGATGCAGCAGATAAAAACAACACTGAGGTTGTTGCCGATAAAACAACTCTTTGAAAACTATGATTTGGATTAGTAGAATCTTTGCAGTAAAGCCAATCTAAAATAACTTAAAACTAAAATATAATCTTTGTTTATCAAAAGAAAGTAGATCAGAAAACATGTGAATTGAAATTCACATTTTAAATGAAGCTTGTTCTTATCAGTGCAATAGCTGCTCTGCTCAATAGCTTTTCCCAAATGATAATGAATATCAATATAACCAATGATGTGACATGACATGACACGTGGAAGGCTGCTCGGCGTGATGGCGAGCGGACGCTGCATGGAAATGGGGATCTGTTGTTTTGTTGGCTGAATTGTAGCACAGGGTGAGATGGGCAGCGGACGGCTTCACTCCCTTTCTTTGAAACTCTCCAGCGTAACAAACAGGCTTTCCTTTGCTGAACAGAAAATCTGTACATCAGCAGACTGCAGGAGAGAAGGGATGAAGCATGGACAGCCAGCCGGCTGCAGGGAGAGCAATCTGTTGATGTTGACAGAATAGCTGGTGGGACTGGGATGATCTTAGGTTGGGGTTTCATATGTAACACTTGTTTATCTAATTCTAATAGCTCATCCACTAAATGAATCCCTGCTTTATTATTTGTAGAAATAAATTCCACAGTTATACCCAAAAACTAGGAAAATATATTTCAACCTCAACATACTGACACTTGAAAAGGTGTAAATGAATGTTTGACCTTCACCCTTCTGAAATGTTGTTCCATAGTATTCTCTAATAGTCTTGTGGAAATAATAATATTCCTGTATTGATTAAGAGGGAGTGATTGGTTGCTTGCACACTTTTCAAAAAGAAAGAAAAAACTGTGCAAAGGTCTTTGGTTAGGGCCCATAAGCAGCCTTTGTATAATATTTTGAAATAGGATAAATACATGAGATGTAGAAATTTTGTACATTTGTTATGGGTGTCAAATTATGTAAAACAAAGCTGATGAATGCTGGTTGAGGGGGCTGCTGGTGAATTTTTGCCCCAACAGACTCTAGAATTGCAACTGAAATAAAAGAAATCAGGCACAAACCATTAATTCCAAGACTATTTTCAAATTTGATAAAGACTTTTAATATTATTTGTTGTGAAAAGTACAAAAAGAGCTAAAAATGTATTTTATTTCCTTTAAAAAAAAATTTAAAGGACAGCTTGTACTTTTACTGGCATGGTAGATTGTCTTGTACTGTGTACAATGCTCATTGAATCCAGTGGAAATCTATCAAATTCATCTGTCACCTTAATAGTCATTAAAATTCTGATTAATATAATACTTTACTGGAGAAGATGAATGTAGATTGATTTGCATTGAAGTGACTTATTGATTCATTTAAACTATTTCTTCATACAGGGATACACACTTATTCCACAACATGTTCCTTTTGTGCTTAGAATTTTATAAAAACAAGTATATAAAGTTGTAGTGGCATTATGAGAAAAATTGGAGCCAAAATTATGAACTGAAAATCAGTACTTTTACAGAAAGTGAGACAAAGGCCAAGATGTTGTTTCTTAAAGCTGCTCAATTTGCTTCCACTCAATGTCTTTAAAAAGGCACAACGGTATCCAAAGCCATCACTGGTGTCAGTGCAGTAACTAATCCTGGTTCCAGGTCTGTAGCAGGATATCCCTGCTGTCACTGTTCTTTTCTAAGAGATGCTCTGTAGATATTATTGTTCTGATTGTCGTCACGATGCACAAGTTCCACATTAAATCTGCTGGGGAGTTGTTCTTCAAAGAAACCTGGAGTCCTGTGCTCCTTACGCATTTTGGATGAGAGATATACCATGGCATCACTCTTACACAAATGAGTTAGAGTCTCTACGAGCAGCGGGTACGTCTCTGGTAGGTAAATTATATCTGCACCAAGCACCAGATCCCAGTCAGAAGCGAACATCATGTGGTTTTCACCCCAGGACAAAGGGAGGACAGTGGGTGGGGCAGACGGCCAACCACTGGATGGCATGTTAGCAGAAACGTTGTCTTGAAGTTGCGGAACAGCCAAAGGAAGGTCTGTAAGGGTCACATCCGCACCTGCGAAGAAAAAGTTACAACCTATAAATGTCAGTCTTTGGTCAATAACATCTCAATAGAAGATCACATACTAAAAGCATACACTGAATGCATCATCTATTCACAGACAGACCATCCACACAGAGGTTCATCTGGGTACTGCAACGGCAAAAACTCGTGAAAGCAACACGTATACATGCGTGGCTGCAACAGGTATGCAGCGCTCCTGGTGGACGCAACAGTGAGGTGTACATCTGAATAAGAAACAGCTGGCTCAAGAAATTATGAGATTCTCCATAAAGTAAGACCTTCCCACATGCAGCCAGTCAGGGTTAATGAGTGTGTCATAAACTTGAACATGCTGCATCCCTCCGCGGTGCAGGTCGACAACATACCCAGGCGTGCTGCCATAATGCCGACCACCCCGGTCCCGGCTCCCAGCTCCAATATCCGCTTTCCTCTCAACTCCACACGTTGTTCCTCGAGGAAACGACACAGATGTAACGCCTGTGTACACACACAAACACGCACAAGTTTTGTAACCACACTTCACTCACTTACACTAAGTAATACTTTTTTAATTATGTCTCTAGAGCGAGTTGTTCTCTTACAGCTTCCCACACCGGAGCAGCCACGCCGAGGTTGGCTCCGAAAACCTGCCTTATCCTCAGTTCTTGACCCATTAAATTGTAAACATTATCTTGAGAAAATGTTTCCTCAAACAGACAGTCGTCAACGGGAAAGGGATAGTCTTCATCTCCAACACATGTCATTGTTGTTGGTGTTCGAAGTTGGTTGATAATCGATCAATGGAAAGGAAGTGGTCCCCTTCCGGGTCAGGTAGCACTAGCCGGCTAAGCTAGTTGGCATCTCACTTCATAGGAAAGCGTTGCTAAGTCAAGTTTTCTAAAAGAACTCTTATTAAGATGTATTATTGTTTTCAAAATACTATTTTCCCAGTACGTTGCCGGTGACAGCCTTGTCAACTTGACTAGCGTTAGCTAACTTTAAGACAAGCTACTGAGTGTTTCTCTGTTGTCTGTCAGTATATGTCAGTAAGTATGGTCGTAATAGGATTTTAATTTGAAATTTAACAAACATACTCAGCTTCCGGGTTAGACGACTGATTTAACCCCCTGATGACCGTTTTTCTCAGGAACAGTGCGCACATGTAAACAATGCAGTCTATAATCCACGTTGCATCATTGTAGCCTCAAAATGTGGATAAGCAGAGTAACGTAATGATCAATATATATATATATATAATATTACTAACAGTAACGTAATCCCCTTAATTGCATCGTCATTTGGTAAACCTCCATGCAATTCAGTGTTCAATTGATGGATCTTATGTTCTTTAAAAATAATATTTAGTGATTATTGTTGGTAGTACATCAGTGGCATATCATCATGACGGATCAGATCATTTGTTTGTTATTTGCTTGTCGTCTTCCCTGCTCTAAAATATCACCATCAGCACCTACCACTGGAAACACCCAATATAGGTCGTCCACTACTCAATATTACTTCAGTAATGGACCAAATGATATGATTTAGACATATGGTTGAATACTAGTATCAATACTGCAGTTAAAAAAAAACACACACAAAATGTCATATTTCAGTTTTATTAAAAAAAAAACATTTGTCTCCTCGCAATCCACCAGTACCAGTAGGACCATTTTTAACCATTTCTTCCACACAGCTTCACATCAATGACAGAGATGATTAATAGGTGTATAAAATGTAGTACAGATATGACAAATAAAGCTCTTCATCATTTCAGCATATCAGTCTTATAGAACACTAGAACATTTAAGGAGCGAACTAGAACTGTTCAATCATGGGAAAAAAAAACTCGTATGGCTGGTTGTGTTGGAATGAATCACAGTTTCCTCAGTGGAGTGATGGACACGACTGCTGGGTTTAGACAACAGATACACTTTACCTAATAAACAGTAATCCTGTGTGCGACAGAACACCTCTAAACCTCTTGATTATTTGTAGTTTTTAAAAAATAAATAATTCTCTTCATCATACAGATGACAGTAGTATAACATCCATAACACATTTCGCTCAGGCTTCAAATATGTGCAAACTGCAGTTCAAAAACAAAAAAGGTAGCACTTTATGCAAGGACCATCAAAATAAATACAATCAAGTGTTTTAAAATGAGCACTTCTTGACAAGTGCGAAACTGTTGATTTTAAAATTACAGGACAAATCAGGGCGCTTTCGACATCCTCGACAGGCAAACGGCAACGAACCTCAGAAAAGAAAAGTGATTTAAAAACAAACAGATGGTCCTTTAACCAAAGGTATATTTTTGGTGTTGTATGACTATTCTAATCATACTTGGTACTGCTCTAATAAAAAACATTGTAGTTTTTGAAAATTAAGTACTAGGCCAGAACATGAATGTCATGATGAGAGGAAAATTAAGTCAGCTGTATGTCAGATCTTCTCTCACAGAAACGAAATGTTTGCAATGATATCAGACGGAAATTATGCATTTTCACACAACACAATTCGCACTTTGAATTCAATCGGAAATCACTCAGATTTAGCAATTTAACATCGCTTGTCCATTTCTATCCACCACACAGTGTTCGCTTCTGATATGACACAGATATGTCAAAGTAGTCGGGTTCGACAAAACTCTGTCAAAGAGTCTTGGAGATTTACGTGGGGCTCAAACAAACACATGATTGTTCCTTTGATTAAAATTGACCCCAAATCATCTCACAGCCCAAAGTGCGTCTGCAGAGAGACATAGAATTTCTTCAGACATTTCCTGGTGGGTTTGAAAGGCGGTCAGCTTTGTTTTGAGTTGAAGTCCGAGTCCACACAGACGCACACAAACACCCACAAAGAACACAAGCCAGAGGAATGCATAACTAAAACTTTGTTCCAAAAAGAATAATAATTAGAACGATGACTATGACAGTGAGGATCAGAATGACCAGCATCTTTCTGTTCTTCTTCTGGTATTGTTCTGCCTGCAAGGTAAATAAAACAATATCAATTATCTGTATAACATTAGGTATCAGTATAAGGAGGCTAATACACACTATTACCAGTAAACATTTAGTTTTACCTTTTGTAACTGTTTCAAACCATCTTCTGTTTTAACACAAGCTTGCTCCACATTGAAGTCGATTCTGTCAAGAACGGTGCCCTAGAGAAACAAATGTAGGCAACTTTATGAGTGGAAGACAATCATTTTATACAATGATACTATCGTGTGCTCGTAATCTTAAACACCTTGCAAACCTCAGTTCACTTTGTGTTTTCTTTTCACACCCATACAAGTTACATACTTAAAGTTAAACATCAACAAACAGGATGATTTACTTTGCAAGTCATCATGGTAACTCAGCGATATTATTTAATTGTGTGACTGATTGTTGAGACTGGTTCAAATACCTGTTCCACCACCATTCCAGCCAAGTCCCTGAAAATCTCATTCAGGTCTGAGATGGACTGCACTATTTGTCTGATCTCTCGCTCTCGTTCTTCAACCATAACCGAGTTCTCCTCCACCAACATCAGCTGGTCGTCTGTGAACCCCTGAAACAAGAGACGTTAAAACATGTTATAAGCAAACAACAGTCTGTAAGCCTGGCATAGTTTTCAAACACCTCCGCACAAAGTCACTCTTGGGCTGATTTCCTAAAATAACTGATAATTTAAAGCTTGATTTCAAATAGAAACAATGTCAATACTTCTGAAGTCTTACAAATTCTCTGAGCAACAATGGATCAGTATTTGTCGATGGTCGGTCCCAACAGGCCTTTGTATTCTATTGAATAACAATTCATTCTAACATGGCCGGACTGTGTTTGTAAAAGTTGGTTCGAGGGCAAAGATATTTATTTTTACATTCATATATTCCCAAGTGCTATTCCCTGATCCCATTTCCTGACTGTGGTAGTGGCATTAGTGGCGTAGCATCAATGAGTACATGTAGGCTTTGAAAGATTTGTTTGCTTTCTGCTTTTATTCTCCCGTGTACCCAGGCCACCTGTACAAACAGTTCACAACACTCAGACTAACCGGTATAAAAATTCACAGTTTATTTGATTGCATTTAATTGAAATATATGACTGAATACATTTCAAAACGCCCCTCACCTTGTCATATACAGCTAAATCTTCATCCTCTTCCATTAGAGGTCCTGAGTCAAAAAAGTGCTTGGATCTCTCCTCACGATTCTTCATACCTGGAACATATGACAAAGACATGTTGTCAAGGATAAAGGGAGACATGAGACCTGTGATTAAGTTAAAAATATATAAGTAGCAACAGTAAGAGTTAGTGTTTTAGGTACAAGATCCCCAATGAAACCATATTGATAATTATACTGTAAATGACATAACAGCTTGAAACGGACTTATACTGTGATGCACAGTTGGTTCTCAATTGTTTGACCAAATGTGCTATCGTAAGTCGCTTTGGACAAGGACATCTGCTAAATGACAAATGTAAGTTGATCCTGAATTTTTGGTTGTGAGACAAAGGTAGGATAGTACGTGAATCGTCCTGCATACCACAGTAGAATCTCATAAGTGAGGTGGGAGGTTGAAATCTGCAGCTTAAACGCTGGAAGGCAAAACATCTTATACAATTTTTCTTTGAATCACAACAGTACTGGCAAGACTCGTGATGACCAGCGTCACCTATGTTCTTACGTTTTAGGTAGCTGGACTGTGTGTGCCTGAAATTGGTGGACAGATCCTGCAGACTCTGTGCCAGAGACGAGACCACATTTCTCAGGAGTCTCTCCTCCTGCTCGGTGCAGTGGCCACAGCGAGACTGCAAACCCGTTACAGCTCGCTGGCATCGATGAAACATCTGTAAATAACAAATAATTAGAGAAATAGAAGAAGGGACTAAAGGCATATAAAACTTAAATTTGGAAATGTCTATAGTAACTTTTGTCAGATGTGTCAAAACCTCAAGTAATCAGGATAGAACATCAGCACTATATCATGCCTTTAATAGCTACTTTAGGCCGCTGAATACTTTCTAAAAGTTTCCAGGCAATGTTTCCACTAGACAAACGATTCAAAGATTTAACATATATAATAGTACGCAGTTAAAATATTATACCTGTGTGATCTCCTGCGTAGTGATTTCTATGGCATGCTCCTCTTCACTACTGTCGTCCAGGGTGGGACGATTCATGTGCTTGTCATGAAGTGAAGCCAATTCTTTCATCTTCTGTCGAACCCGTGTGATTTCATATTGGATCTGAAAGGTAATGCTCAGTAGTTGAAGACACGTAGAGACTTTATTCAGCGTACAAATTGCATCACTCATTTAGGAAATATCACCAGATTATAATAGCGGAATCCAAACTGATATATCTGTGTGACTTAGTGTGACAATGACATGCTGCTTGGTTTGGGTTAGGATTATTCTTTGCATTATCTTCCCAAATTATATAACACAAAAATATTAATACAGTTCACGATATACAAAGATGGTTGGAAACTTCTCATCCAGTTCAGTGTTTTACCTCATCGATACCCTCTATCCATTTGGGAGGAAGTTTCTTGGTGACGCCGATGGCTGCTTCCGGATCGAGGCTAATTTCTGACACCAACGCCATCCGATCATCCGCCAACTTCAAGACACAAGACTCTATTAACTTTTAAATCACATTTGACTCTGGTAGATGTGAAGAGTGCCTAAAGTAGTTCTACCATGAGGCGAAACAACAGTACCTCATCAAGCTCCTAATGTGATTGGCAGATAGCAGTGTGGTCCCATCCAATAGAGAACCAGGAAAACAGGAAAAGGAGAGAAAGACAGAAGTAACAGAAAGTGAGCCCCAGAAAATCACCAGTGACCATCAAGCAGGTGTTTCAGAGACCCTCCCACTAACATTCAGTCACTTCAAAATAAGAATAATTACTGCAAACTCATGCTGTTTAAAATAATGATTGCCATTTCACTTTATTAGCATTTGTCCTGACTAAATTTCTTATTTGTTAAAGTGTAAAACAGCATTGTTGCACACTCAAGCCTCATAGCTATAACTTTCTATGTCTCATGTTTGTCTTGTTTCAGTTGACAAAGGAACTGCTTACTTCTTTTTAGTGTAAGAAAACTCCATCAGTTATTATTTGCGAACCCAAAAATGTGGCTTCGGATAGACACCTTGTGCTCAAAGGATGATAATATTTTGACATGTGGGACCCTGTTTTATTCAGATCTATGTTCATCCTTACCCAACATATGCTTGAGTGTAAAATAGATTTAGCTAACCAACACAATCTGCATTCCCCTGACCCATGTAGTACAACCCGTCTGTAAACATTACTACTGTTGACCTGCAGCTCATTTTTGTGTCTGTGTCGGGAAATCTATTGTTTTTCATGAATCATTAATGAGTTATTCCCCAAACCCAAAATGATGGTATGAAACTTCCTAGTCTGACTAAAATATCGAATTTATAATGGAACACAAATGCAAAAAAGCAATCAGCTCTTCATATTTTATTTAACTGTTACTTTCACTGTATTTTTCACAAACAATTCTGCACACTTAAGTTTGGACGAAGCTTCATGACAAATGTTTACACGTAAAATCTAAAAGGTCTCCACTGAGGTAGGTTTGTGTGCATCAGCCTTTCCAACCCATCAGAAGTAGCAGACAGTAAACAGAGAGAGAGAAATAATGAGCATTAGGAGAAGTCATTAGGGTAAGCAGCTGAAATTCAACATGTTTGTACACATTTTGGAGACTTTTGCTTTGTCAATCTACAATAGCAAACATTTTAATTTACTGCAGATTATGGCAGGATTTACATAGAACGGTCTTTTAAAATGTCTAGAATAAACATACATAGGACAATGTCACATTTCTGTCATGAATGCACTAATCCAACTGGAAAGCATCAAGCCTAGATACTGACCTTATTGCACACATCAGGTATCTGCCAGACATGACAAGACCACATTAAATACAGTTTCTTGTCAATGTCAATATAAATGAAAAAGGTCAGAATGAGCATGCCTAATTACTGTTAACGAGGTATTGGTATGGAGGGGGAGAAATTAAGCCTGTATTATGGGAACTATAAAATCTGGAAATGGATGAGGCTTCAATAAAGGTTGACTAGAACTCAAGGATAAATAGTATTTATGAATGTCCGGTGCTTCAGTAATTATATTCTGTAGTGTACCTTGCCTCAGTTGGTGTCACACATTTCTTAAATCACAAATGCAAATCATCTACACTTCACAAGTGCATCTTCCATCTTCAATGAGTCTCTTGAACTCTATTGAAGAGATGATGAGCATTCATAGGATCCATAAGGAATTCCCTCAGTTGGTGTTTGTATGATGGTAGTGAAGCTCACTGTCTAACTTGCAGATCAAAATCTCTCATTGGTGTTCAGTTGTTGAATTCAAACACAGTGCTCGTACTCTAAAAAACAGTAAGTGACCCTGTTGTGTTCTAATGATGCGAACATTGACATCAATCAGGATATAGACATTTTTCATCATAGGGTAAAGGTGATTACTCAGAACAACTTTGCGTGATTCTCTGACTGTAAGGGGGGGGGGCAGTCATTTAGTCATGCAGTTCTCTTGGTGTACGCCACACATACATTTCCCCATTTGTCAAGAATAGGGCGAAGGATGACTCATCTGACCAGATGTTTTTTTTCCACATCTCTGTAGACCACCGTCTATTGTTTTCAGACCATTGAACTATTGTGTATTCATCTTTGAAATGAGAGGTTAATGCACTACAATAATATCCATCTCAATGTAATTGTTGATGGTCGTTCTTGGTGACAGTCTGAGAGAAACAAGAGGAAGAATGGTTCTTCTGTTTTCCTTGCATATAACACCAATGCCTCTTACAATGTGAGCATTCTATTTACTTATTTTTTTCCCACAGATTGACTGTAGATGTCACTTTAGTCACATTTCCTATAGAAACACTTGCCAATTGAGCGGTCTCTCTGACTGGCGCCCCTGAAATCTATGCCCCAGCAATCAACACTATCAATGTCACTGAGACTGTTTTTTTTTTTTGCCTTGTTGGTGCAACAATTGTGATCAGCTCTGGTCTGCTCAGCATATGTTAACATGCCACAGAGCATGGTCAGATTGTAATAGCTTAATTTTACCCTGCAAAACACCTGTATGAAGCATCTGCATTTATTATGTTTCTCCATTTATTTATTCAGGTGCATAATTTCAAGGGTCTTCAGTGTGGAGATCACATTATGATGAAGGCCATAGCAGTTCTTTCAAATGAACAGTATGTGAACATAAAATGCATGATGTAATTCAACCCGCAATGACGCTAGTGTAGACGTTTTTTCCATTGATTCCTTGAAAACATTTAGCTAGCGTTAGTCGGACCTGAAAGATTAGCCAGCAAACCACCGTCGTCATCATCTGACTGACACGTTAGTCAGTCAATCATGAGGTGAAATACTACACATTGAAAACCTCCCTGGATTCTAATTACTAGCACACAGTAGAATCTAGCTAACACAACTCAGACTGGTTATATGCAAACACACACAGTATAATGTCAAAACGATGCAGACCACTCACCGCAGCCTTGCTACGTGTACTCAGACGGGGGTCGTATGTACTCACTTGCTCAGCCAATATCTGCCGGTTTTGGATCGCATTGTTCCGCATTAACAAGAAGGCGTCGGTCAGACGCCTAGTGGCCATGATTTTATATCTAAGTTAACACTAGACAACGTGCGGATCAGGCGTTATTTTATTGAATTATGTCCACTGCTGCTGAACCCGCTGCTAATATACCGATAGCTAACTTTAGCTTAGCCTGCGAAGATGACGGAAAACTCGCGATACGGCGCGGATAGTGGACAGCAAACAATCCTAATAACATTTATCTGTCTGGCATCTCTAAAGTTTTAGGTTGTAAACGAGAAACATGGCCGAGTGTCCCTTCTCAAATTTTGGGATTTAATGTTAAACTGGTAACGTCGTTCCACTTCAGACAGCGACCGGAAGTGGAAAAACGTAAACACCTGCGTAAAAACTGTTGTTCTTCTTCTACTATATATCAACTGTAGCCATCACAATAGCGCCATCTATTGCCTGGACAAAGAGATGCTCTCTCTATCAAACGTTTATAAATATATTGTAATCACAAGTATTTAAAACGTGATAAATTCACAAGACGTTGCATTGAAGGGCCCCTGCATTCACCAGAGAATATAATTGGAGTCCAGGCTGTGTATGTATTACAATTTTATTATGAAATGGTATTCTGCTGAATACCATTTCTGTTGCCACCTTACTTGTAGAATCCTCCTCTCCTGGAAAACAGTTCATGTTTGAAATCTGGTTTAATCCTTCTTTGGCATTTTCAGTTGCTTCAGTTAGACACAGGTATCTGGTGCACCCAAAATATACATTAAAACTCGTTTTTTTTTTTACACTGTATGTATTGTTTCCGCAAAGACTTTGTCTTGTAATAAACAATTAGCGTTTATTGGTAAGTATTTACAAATTTTTGTATCCTAGCCTAAAAAATGTCTTTTTTGTAGCCTCCAGTGTCACTGCCTCACCTGAACATCCTTGGACCAGCCAAGCCTCAACGTCAGTTATTAGTATAGAATTTTCAATTCACATACACTCCCTCAATATATCTTATCTCATTTTGGACCTCAGCCTCTCTTATGAAACTAGATGAGGCCACACTCCGAACTTTATTCCCCTAATAAAAATACACTCCTGCTTTCCAGGATCAGAGCAATCAAGTACTAAACATTATATACTTAAGGTGGTTAGAAACTGTGTTTACTTGTTGAACTGCTGCAAAACAGACACATGCGCGCGCAACATGTGTCTGTGCAATTGGGGCCGAGGCGGTGCCACCAACTGTAATTATGTCGCTAAAAGCTCCTCCTCCACCCGTCCCTAATCCAGTATATCCGCTAATACCGCCGCGGACATCAAAACTGAAGTACCAGCTGACATCGAACAACAAATCCCGGCCTGTGCTGTGGAGCTCCGTGTTCGGGACAGCGGGCAGAGAGAGACACGGTAAGGAGACTGAGGGGTGCAGAACCGTCTGATTGTAATGATGACTGAACACCTGCAGCATCACTTGAAGAGTTTAATAAACTAAAATAAAAAAGTCGTGCCTGTCACCAGCTTCAGATGATAATCCTGTCTGGTGGTGCACCTTTTACAGGTTAGTACTAATTGTTGATTTCTAAATGTCTGGCTGTAAGTTAATTAAGTCAACAGGATTTAGCAGAGGGTTTGCAGCACATCTACCAGCAGTTTGTGGCTTGTAATGAAGTAATGTTATCTTTGCTGAAACTCTGTCGCATGTTTATCATGTTGTGTCACCATTTGCAGCACACTGAGTTTTCCGGTTATCTCATGTTGTTCTTGCAACAAAAACAATGTGAATCTGCACTGATGGATTTACTTATTGCCACTGGTGATTCCTCAGTTAGATATTTTGTTTTTCATTCACTGGCCATAAGATGGGAGTGTTTAACTTGTGTCTGCAATCACAGGAATGGAGGCAAACCAGTTTTTGTGAGTCACCATCCAAACTTTGAATGACCAACAACCTACTGTACGAAGGAGTCTGCGACTCTTCCTGAGGTCTAAAGATTGCTTCCCTCCCTGATTGTCATTGTTCTGTCTTGACTCACTCAGCTGATAGACATGGCTTCGTCTGACGACACAGAGGGAACTCTGACACCTGTGGATTTTATCCAGCTGCAGCAGTATATGGAATGTAAGTTTTTATTACTACTTGATGTTGCCAGCAGGTTGCTCCTCCTGGCTCTGCTATGGGAGGTGCGGTCGACTTTATCTACAGTTATGACTGATAAATAAAGGATGAACGTTTTGATAAAGGTGGTGTGGGACTGTAGTCAAATTTCAGCAAGTGCAATACAAGCTGAATTCATTTCTTTAAGTTTATATGCTCACGACAGTGAGGGGAGTAAAATACTGAAACATGAATGCTCAACAAAGAAATTCAAAGAATAAAGTTCAAAGGGGATTCTGATTTATTTGGGAGTGCATGCTTTAAGTGATTCCATTTACTCTCACTCTCAAAGTTCGTTGGCAGATCCACCGTAGCAGTATACCCCGAGATCATCATCATTAAAGGAACGAGCGAGGGAGTTTCACTTATTCACTCACAATCGAGTGAAAGACAGCACAAAATGTTCCCTGGAGAATCGTTCACCAGCAAGACAATAACACAAAGACGAACTCCGACATGAAAGTACACACTCATAAGCTAATGCAGAGTTTGATGGACGTGTTGACAGGAAGCGAAAAAAAGGGCTAAAAATATTCTGCCATTCACTCGGGGGCTTTAGTAGAAATGAAATGGGTCCGTAGGCTTTTAGAGGGCCGAGTGTTTGCATCATTGGATAATGGATGAATAGATAATTACACAAAGCACAGCCGTGTGTTACGTCTGACAGCAGGACCCAAAGCCAGCTTTACTGCAGGATACACACTGTATGTCCACAATTAGTGATGCGTTCTCTTTCGTTTCCTGCTTGAGCAGCCATGTCATGCATTTGAGAAACAAATGGCAAATACATACATACATACATACAATGTTCTCAACTGTTTTCTCTCTCGTCAATCGTTATGGTATCAAAAACTGACACCAAAAACAGGTTGACAGCATGAAATTTCAGTCTCGTTATGTTTTTCTTTGTTAAACCACACCTCTTCATTGTTGTCCTTGCAGACAGCAGTTTGAGGGTGAAAGATGTGATCAAGGAGTTTCACGCCGGGGGTCGGCTGGCCCAACACAGCTTTGGAGAGGTCAGTCATGCAGCAGCACCTGTGCAAACACATGGACAGTAAAACATCGGGTAACACTTTATTTTTGCAGGTTTGGAAACCTTCTAGGAAGCCTCCTAGAAATAAAGATATTCTGTGTTGTAATTAAAGGCAAAAGAGGAATTTCCTCAAAAGAAATGATCATTTGAACCCTCAGCTCGTTACCTCGGCCAAGAAGGTTCTGTCAGTCCTGCTTTTTGTTACACTAGCTGTAATTTCTTCATGCGAATTATTAATTTGAAATTCCTATATGCACATTCGTGCCATATTTTGTGTTATTACTTCTAGGGAAGTTATTCTCAAGGATCAGGCAAAAAACCCCATCATAACTGTTGCATTCACACATTGTTGTTTTAACTGTCAATTTCACTGATGGTTTTATTTCTCTGCGCAGTGTGTCGACTCAGTGGGGTTCTGTCTTTTCCTCAAGACCTACCTGGAGGTAGAAGAATTCCCTGCAGATTTTTGTCGGCGCCTTTTTCGCTATTTCCAATGTGTAGAGCAAGATGGCCCCACAAATTGCCCTCAGTACAAAGCAGGTAAATCATTTTACATATGCCATCTTTCACCTTACAGCTCTAAACTTCCTGGAAATATGAAAGAGACACTGCTACTCAGTGAAGTGAGTGTAGGCGTTGATCTGGAGACATTAACAGAATAAAGTGTCCAGTTTGGTCCAAATGTCCTGTTCTCCCTCTCAGGTGGAGTTTTTCTTCGCGATGTGTCCTGTTACTTCTCGGTGCTGGAGGACGGACTGCCCCGGGAGAAGCTTGAGTGTTGGTTTCATCTACGTTCTGAACATTTTGTGACACATTTGTTTATATGTGTAATCGCCACTGATGAATAATTAAGAGTGAATATCAGAGAAAGCGAGGAAATAATAGTTTCTAACTGTCTCTGTGTCGTATTTTCAGTTACTTTCAAACTTTATGACAAAGATGGTAATGGACTTCTCGACAGCTCTGTAAGTTTATGACTCTCACAGCTGTATATTAATGTCAATCACACGTGTTTGCAAAACATAAAACCACTGACAGTAGTAAACAATTAGCTCTGCAAAATGTAAAATTATTTTTTAATTGTTTAATTCAGATTTGTTATGATGGAGAGCAGAAGAGACAATACCTCTGTTAGAACTGTTAGTACCACAATCTTTCATGACTATAAATATAGGCTAATGAATACATTTAACATCCCAGTCCTCATCCTCCAGTATATTTGGTCTCCACAGTCCGATACAAAACAATGTAGCAGTGTAAGTTATGTATCTGAAAGGAAATATAAAGACTTGGACTGACCAAATCAAAGCAAATCACGGATAAATAAAGATTAATTAATGTATTAACAAATGTTAACACTGTTGTCTCTCCATCAGGAAGTGGATCGTATAATCACCCAGATGATGCGAGCTGCTGATTACCTGGGATGGGACGTGACTGAGCTCAGACCTGTATGAACCTGCTTCTCATCTTTTTTATTATATTTAAGCCTTCATGATTCATATTTATTTGAAAGGATCTGATTTGGTTCTGTGCTCCAATCCAGTAAACTGGTCATAGCAGTCACACTGAGGGAACTACCCTGGATGAAAAGTATTCAGGAGATTTGTTTGTGTTCGGACAGGTGCTCCAGGACATGATGACAGCGATTGACGTGGATGACAGTGGCACCGTCACCCTGGAGGAGTGGGTGAAGGGAGGCATGAACAATGTGCCTTTACTTGTTCTGCTTGGACTGAAGGTGAAAGCAAACGCATAACTACACAAACACTTATATTTTGGATCTCATACCTTGCCAGATTGAGAGCAGAACAACTGTGGCTCCTGTTTTTCCTTCTATTTACTCCTTTTCAAAAGACCTTTTCTTTTCCCTCCCCGGCCTACAGATGACCGAGAGGGATGGGCAGCATATTTGGAGGATGAAGCACTTCAACAAGCCGACGTACTGCAGTGTTTGTCAGAGCATGCTGCTCGGCCTCGGGAAACAGGGACTCTGCTGCAACTGTAAGAGCTCAGAGCCGCCACCAGGGGCAGTCAAGGACCTCATAACTAGTGTTCATAAACAGGAGTCAGGCATTTTTCCAGATGTACATTATATTAATGACCCATGTCACAGCAGTTTCCTTTAATTATGAATGACTGTCGTAAGCTGTAAAGTCCTATAAGCTCCGGTAGAAAAAGCAGTGTCTATTCACAGTTATCACTTTGTAATAATGCTTCATTTTCTTCCCTCAGGTTGCAAGTACACCGTCCACAGTCAGTGTGCCAACAAGAATCCTGAACCCTGCGCTCGTACCTTTGTGAAATCTAAAAAAGAGATTGGTGTAAGAGAAACAACAACCGCACTTCATTTCCAGTTTCTACATTTAGTTTTGTCTCTGTTTTTGTGACTAAAGTTACTTGCAGTTATCATGAGATTTTGTAAGTCAAATGCTCACGTCAGCTTTCTATTTCTTACCAAAAACCAAAGAGAGCCATCACATTAACAACAGGGAACATTACAGTGCATTAGTCAGTAATAAGTGCAACCCATCAGTGTTATCTAAGTGCGGATTACAGCCTGCGTAGTCTGCTCTGCACATCTGTTAAAAGCCCCAATTTTGCACAAGCGTAGACAAAGAGGTGTTTTTGTCCATGCAGTGTTGCCATAACTGCTTGTGGAGGTGGTGGAGTACATCTGCCAAGTCAATGATTATCCAAAAAGCCATAAATCTTAGGTATGAAACTTAATCAGCCGCCCTTGAGAGGGCTGCCGTCTGTGCTTCCAGTAAATTAACAGCAGCATCACTTTTCCTGCAGTCGTCAGGGGTTGGGTTGATTTGGCACCGCAGTAATGAACATGCCGAATTGTGAGAAAAGAAATATGTGAAAATAGCCTATCATTATCTGCAAACACGTAAATTCGCAAATGAATCATCATATACATCATGATTTATGTCTTTAAATATCTCCAACTAAAAAATCTGCTTGGACTTTTGAATAAAGGTCCATGCGGAGGGCAGCAAGTCTCAGGAGGTCGAGTGTCCTGTCTAGTAATTAAGGTTAATGAGGGTTAATATTACAATCCTTCAAATGATAGATCAAAGTGTCCTTAAGGAAGACACAGAACCCTTAATTGCTTAATTAGTATGAATGTGTTTATGAATGTGTGTGGGAATGAGGCAATATTTAAAAAAGTACCGTTAAGGGAGGGCAGGTACCGTATGAAAGCATTGAACATGAAATATTTATAGAATTTATATATCATATCAGTATTTCTTACGTAATCCAGCTGAAAGAAAGACAAACAGACGCTGAGATTATAATTAGCATTAGAAGCAGGTGCCATTGTTTGTTATAATAATAAGTCCTAACAGCCTCTCTTCTCCTCTGTGTCTCAGTTAGCGTCTCACGACTGGATCAGAACCGACAGTAACTCCACAAAGTGTCAGTTCTGCCATAAGAAGATCAAAAGTTTAGCAGGACGGCGTTGTGTGTGGTGCCAGGAGATGGTGAGTGCAATGCGCTTGTGCATTTCTGAACATGAGCGAATGAATCAGAGAGGATCACTACTTTCTATGTTCCTGTCTCTTCTTAAGCGCCATGACGAGTGTGTTTTCTTGGGCATATCAACCTGTGATTGCGGCCCATTTCGAGATCATATTCTCCCTCCCTGGGCCATATACGCTGTCTCGAAGGTAAAATACTATGTAATACTATACAATGAGCTGCTGCAGTTTGCCTTCTTTGAGATGACTTTTGTTATGTGTCTGTTTAATCTGTGTTCCCTCAAGGAGGAGGACAACAGCTTGTTGGATGTCACTCCTGATGGCCACATCCTGCAGGTCTGCCGTCCATGTACTTTTATTACTTTTAAATCTGAAACTATGTTTTGTTCTTTGAGGTTGTTTCAGCAGACAACTTGTTCTTTCAAGTTGTCTGCTGAAACAACCATCTGCTTAGCATGATTGATGTCGTCACTCGATTTTGAAGCGATGCGCCAGATAACTAAGTGACTTACTGTTTACCCATTGTAATAGAAAAACACCTGCAAATTATAAATGCAAATAGATTTATCTGTATGACTCCTTAAAACCCAAATACAATACAAAGACAAACATGTGCATATAAGATGCATTTTCCGTCAGATTGTCCCAGTGCCAGACACCCATCCTCTGCTGGTGTTTGTAAATCCAAAAAGTGGAGGAAAGCAAGGAGAAAGGTTAGTTATTCCATACAGATCATCAAAATCAGCAGCACACTGTCACACCTTATTCTGCACTATGTAAGCAATACAAAATGTGAACTCTGTTTTTCCCATATTTTGACAATACGTTCCCTCTCAGTCACTTAGTGTTGGATTTGTCCGGGTGTCTTCCACAGAGTGCTGAGGAAGTTCCAGTATCTGCTGAACCCACGTCAGGTCTACAACCTCTCCAACGGAGGTCCGGCCCCAGGGTACTGTACACTTTATCAACTATTAACTATTAAGTTTACAATTCCTTTGCATTTTCTTCACATTTACTTTCTTTTTTAGACTGCATTTCTTCCGCAATCTGCACGAGTACAGGATTTTGGCATGTGGAGGGGACGGCACAGTCGGTTGGCTCTTGGATGCCATAGGTACCAATGCACGTCTTTTATAGATTTAGATAACGATTTCTGAGGATAAATCCTTTACCTGTGATTGCAGACAAAGCAGACCTGCAGGTGCCTCCTCCAGTGGCTGTTCTTCCCCTGGGCACGGGGAACGACTTGGCTCGCTGTCTCCGCTGGGGAGGAGGTAAAAATACAACACATAAACTCTAAATCATGAACACCCTTCATCATTAAACCTTCTTTTGTAATCCCTGGAAAGGATACGAGGGGTCAGATTTGAAAGAGATCCTGAAGGAGATTGAAGCTAGTGAGGTGGTTCCCATGGACCGCTGGAGCGTTCAGGTGATACCAGACGATCCTAAAGAAGCAGGAGACCCCGTGCCCTATGAGATCATCAACAACTACTTCTCCATTGGAGTGGTGAGCCACTATCTCAAGGAATACACGAGTATCGATTGACTGACCTTTAAACACAAGATCAGATTGCAAAAAAAGTCCAAAGAAACATGAATTATTTCTAAAATACGACTTGACTTGTTTATTTGTGTCCATGTGAGCAGGACGCTTCTATTGCTCACCGTTTCCATTCCATGAGAGAGAAACATCCTCAGAGGTTCAACAGCAGGTCAGAATTCATATCAACTATAAGAAGAAGAGTAACTGAACTTATTGTTTTATTGGTGTTGATTTAGTTTGTCATCTGTTGTTTTCTAAGAATGAAAAACAAGCTTTGGTATTTTGAGTTTGCCACTTCGGAGACCATCTCTGCCTCTTGCAAGAAGCTCAAGGATTGTCTCACTATTGAGGTGAGGATGTCTCCTCCACTCATGTCGCTTTTTGCTGTGTGACATTTTGTATTCTTCATTGGTGCAAACACACAACAACCTGCTTGTTTGCTTTCACTAGTGCTGTGGGAGACGTCTGGATCTGGCCGCAGCGTCTCTGGAGGGCATCGCTGTTCTCAACATACCCAGCATGCACGGAGGCTCCAACCTCTGGGGTGAATCAAAGAAGGCTGATGGCATCTCAGATGTGGCGCATCATGAGGTTATCACTGAATACGAACTTCTTAAAACAATCACACAAGGTGCGTCTGATTGTTTGATTTTTTATTTAAGTATTCTCTTTTGAGGAGCTCTTTCAGCGCAAATGTCGTTGATAATGATACGATATTTCATTATATGTGTTAAATGTGTATAGGTGTTTTATCTCTGTCTAGATATGAGCGATAAGCGTCTGGAGGTGGTAGGTCTGGAAGGAGTGTTTGAGATGGGACAGATCTACACTGGACTGAAGAGCGCCGGGCACAGACTGGCACAGACTTCTCAAATTACCATCAGGTAGTAGTGACATGCGTTACAGCCTTAAAAATGAATACTGAGTGGAATCAAAACAATATTTTATCATTTATCATCATCATGCAGTGTAATAAAATCCCCCCTCTTGTGTGCAGGACAGTCAAAGCCCTGCCTATGCAAATTGATGGGGAGCCCTGGATGCAACCCCCTTGCACTGTAAGTTTTATTATCCATTAAAAGTATTGAATTCATAGAGTATAGTGTATGAAGTACATGGGTAACAAGAATGTGTGCAACTATAATAACTTACATGAAGGTAAAGTATGTCCAGCAGGGGGCAGTTCCAGTGGCGGTCCATTGGTTGTCTGTGTGAAAAGGAGCCCAGTAAACATTTTATTGTCTTTATGTCAGTTACTTTCATATTTTTGGTGAGTCAGGAGTTATGTGAGGTGCTGTTATAACAGTATTTGTTTACTTGGGTGCAATTGTGTGACTACGGTAGCGAATAACATAATCTTACTGGGACTTACTGAACCTAAGCAGGTAAAATCTCTTTGTCTGGTAAAAACAGTCAGGATAATGTTTGTTTTTACTGATAATATGAAATTATATTTACCCTTTTTTACAAGTACTGACAGTAGCTTATGAATTTAACAGTTGAAAGAATATAAACCCAAATAATAATTTCTTTATTCACACAAAAAAAAATTGTCATCTATTCTAGATCCACATAACTCACAAGAACCAAGCTAACATGCTGATGGCTGCGCCGACCAAACCATCCGGCTTCTTCCACATGAAGTAGAACACCAGTGAGATCCTGCAAGGATGCTAATCAAATGTGTTTGTTTCATAGCTGTTTGTTTATCTGGTGCATTGTTTTAAGTATTATTGTCTACCTTATTTTCACGTAAAAGATTAAAAATCAACATTATTTCAAAGTACAGACAGTTTTCAAGTGTAGAGTTCACCAGTCAGTATGATTTCTGCTTTTGTGTGCCAACTGAATAGTAATGCATGGAATGTTATTACAGCATGTGGATAAGGAACTGCATGGTCATGTTGTGTTAACTTTGTGTCTGTTCAGAACTACAGTAGTGTGTTAGTAGTTTTATCTGTCCTTCCTAATGTAGCTACTGATGGACCGGATGTCTACTACCCTGTCCGGCCATCAGGAGCTCACAGAATCAAACCTTGTTAAACAACACTTAACCTACTTCCCGTCTGTTTGCACAAATGTCTTGAACTGTCGGTGTCAAAAATATATGTATTTATTTCAGTGTTTTAACTGTTTCTTAAATAGGCGTTGATGCCATATTGTGATTGAATGTGTTTTCATGATGTTTTGCTGGCGAGCTTGAGGTAGGTGTAGCTTTTCCAAAGTTTAGCATTTAAAACGACATCCCATTGTTTATAAGTAGTAGATGTTAGTTTAATACACTTGTCTTTAATGTTGTATCCTCCTAATTAGCCAGTCAATGAGTGTATGAAAACCCCAATGAACTATTATTGAATGCTGTTGAATTATGAAATGCAAATTTAATATAGTAGAAACACCTGGATATTAGCAAGAAAAATAATTAAGTGAAAATGTTCTGTCATTGATCATTGATGTGCATTTTGCTTGTAGTGTTTTATTCAAACCTAAACTTTCAGAAGTTATTCCCTTTCAATATACTTATATACATGTGTGTTTAATTCAAAGTTGCCCGTTCAATCCTCTTGACTGGTGTGAAAATGTGGGCGGGGTTAGTGAAAGAGAAAGTGCTTTCCCCTCCTAATCACAGCTGAAGGGCCCTTGAGCAAGGCACCCAACCCCAAACTGCTCCCCGTGAGCTGATCATTGGCCGGCTGTCCACTGCTCCGTTGTGTGTGTATTCACTGTGTGTTTGCATGTTCACCACCTACGGATCGGTCAAATGAATTTCCCCTTGCCGGATCAATAAAGTATTTCAAATTCAAACTAAAGGTTAAAAAAGATTAATTCAAATTGTGTCATTATTTGTGTCTTGATGTTCCAACAAAATCACAACATGATGTCATTGTTGGAGTAAATTAACTCATGATTGAATCAATTGAACTCATCACCTGAGACAAAGTGTTCCTGTTGGGATGTTTACCAACTATAACCTGATCAGACAATCCAGGACTTTGGAAGAATAGTCACTCTGCACCAGTTAATCTAACCTTGTTTAAAGGACACAAGGCAGCACATAAAGAAACATGTAAATGGTGAAGTCGACCATTGGTTTTATCTAAAACTTACTGCTGAAACTGCATTTCAAAGAATACAGAAATATACAGATTTGCCTGCTAATAATGATCTTTGTCATTTGTTAACGTTTAACATTGACTATACTATTCACTTGAGAAATATATTGTCTGTTTGAGATGCTGCTGTACATGCAGCCCTTTACAGGAATTTTAAATAAGCTCAATTCACCCTTTCACCACAGTGTGACAGCATACGGTGAGGCAGGCTTTGCAGCAGCAGCATGGGAGGGGGAGGAGGAAGACTAATCCAGAGTTAGTGAAGAAAAGTGGAGGAGTTTTAGCAGCACATTTTGTTTCTCTGCAGTTCAGCGTAGATGGTGTATGTGTTTGTATGGGGGTGAGGAAGGATGTGAACAGACCCCCCTGAGGGTGAGATTGACGCATAGAAGCTGATGAAAGCGAAGGATGACACACATGTTGTTGTTCTATGACAGCGTGTAAAATCTGCAAGATGATTGCAAAAGTGTAGTACCATATGTGTTGTACAGAAAATCACTTGCAACATTTTCATAGAAATACACAGCAAAAATGACATATTTGAGATGATCATTTTAAAGCCAGGTTTGGAATCATCATGTCAGATTTGTAAAGGATTACTAAGCAATGTTAATGTTATTCATTGCTTATCCATTTTCATCCTCTATCAATTATTGCTAATGAACACTGTGATAACTCCTGTCTAAAATCTAACAAAAGGCAGCAGCAATAAGTGAGATGGATCAGTGAGGGCGCCCTGGTCTTTGTGATGTGGCTGGACATGCAGGAGATGTAACTGTGCTCCACAATCCATCAACCAATTTCTGGTGAGGTGGTGGTCCTGAGGAGAGTGAGTCACACAACAGGCGCTACACGTCACTTCCTGGTTCAGCTGGTGTCCCAGCTGAGTGGGACGGACAAGGCAGGAGTTCCATGAACAGGAGCAAGTGATTCAGTATTATAAATATAGACATTTTAATGTGGTATATAAAGGCATGTGAAATATAAAAAAGTAACAACATAAAACTTGTGTGCTGCCTGTAGGGGGCGGTTGGTTGTAAACATGTATTATTTGTATAGAGGTTTCTGAAACACAACAGCAATGAAATCCCTAAAAGTGTTGCCAGAATGAAAAAAATGAACATTCAAATCAGTCCTCTTTCCAGCTATTAACAATGTTTCATAAAAGATTCTAGGTGCTTAGACTGAAGTGAACCTTACTACATTTATACTCTCACTTGTGAATCTCAACTTCTTCTCACCCTCAATGATCCCTCTCACTTGTGTCATTCTTAAAAAAAGAATCTAGACCACACAACGTTCCCCTGAGAGGGTTCTGGTGTTGGTTTTCTGTTTTTGTGTGGAGAGGTTATGACATAAGTGGTGTTAGGGGATACTTAGATTGTAGCTGACAAATGGATGTTTGCAGCTGTGACTGTGGTATCTACAATGCCAATTGGCCCGATGATGAGAGAACAGTACAAATAACTCTGAAATTTCTAATTACCGACTCTCAAAATCTGAATTATAATTGCTATATTTCAGATTTAGAATATAATTCCTGTCGCTCAGAGGATTCTTAATGCTAAAAGACGGTCTGGTTTGGATTGACCAGCATACTGTAGTGAAATTTATGCAACATAATTATAATGTTTTATCTATAATCATCATCTTTTTCCCCCAGTACTATTTGTTTGGGTTGTTTGGTTGTCTGTCTTGTCTATCTGTCTGTCGGTCTGCAAAATCAGCCCAGCCCAAATTTCCTGAAATTTGCTGGAGGGTTGGAGCATGGGCCAGGGAAAAACACATTTCAACCAGTTGATACAAATGTTATTTAATGACAAAGGTAATATAATCCACAATTTGTTTTTTCATAGGCTGATAATTGCCATAGAAAGACATGTGTTCTGATTAGACATGTTTCCATTATGGAAATAATTATAGTCATTGGATTTTCTGACATCTTTATTGAATAATTAATGAAACATGGAGTAATGCTATTACTACTGGTGAGTTTTTCCAATTACTGGGATTGGAGCACCTTCTGTACAACGACTGTGTCCACGTTTAAATGTACTACTATGTTAAAAGTTAGCAATGGTTTGAAAACAAAGAAAAAGAAGATTAATGAGCGTCAAAAAACCAACAACAAAACCAACAACAACAACAAAGTGTGTTTGTACAACCAGCAGTTCATTTAGTTTTTATCATTTTATATTAGATATAAATTTGTAGAAAGCGTTTAATGTAAATAAACTTAAATAAAATTCTGAAATTGTGATGAATACCTTGACAATGTTTTTAATTGAGATGCTAGAGGTTTGTGTTATGTTTTCCCCACATAGTTTACTGCTGCAAATGTGTATAATATTTACATTTCCGGTCATAAAATGCTTTTCACCTGTAAACTGCTGTTATTTTTAGCACTTTTCATCCCGTAATAGCCCCACGTGCGAGCCGCTGTCGTTGGTGGTTTATCTTTAGAAAGTACGCTCCCTGGGCGTTTGCGTCAATGGAATCCCGTGGGTGCGTCACACGTACGACGTCTTTGTGGAACGTGACGCTGATTGGCTGACGACCGGAAAGCTCCACCGCCCTCTTACCATTTCTGGGCATAGACCCGCCTCGTCATCGACGCAGCGCCATAAAACAAAGAGCGCAGGCAGCCTCTTGCGCTGGTCTGACCCGACGTGTGTGCTTGTGAGTGTGTGCTTGAATGAGCGATTGCACCGGCAGAGGTGACAGTCGTCTGGTTCACTAGTTTGGAATAAATGAAGTGCCTCAAAATCCGGATATTTACATGAAACAGGTCAGTGAAAGGGAGCTTTTTGTTTGCATTATGAGTGTTTATTTGCCGGGCCATATTCATTGGCTGTGCATTTATGCTTCATAACAATGTAGCATTTCTGTAGTAGTTTAATCTTAAAGTAGACGAGTGACATTTCCACATGTGAAGCTTTATACTCAAATGAATATAGTTTTAACCAAAACATAATATCTAAAAATGTTTTCAAAGTAAATATAGCTACAACGAGTAAAACGATTATACATTCATACCAATACAATAGTCTTACAAATAAATATATCAACTTAATGTTTAGTGTTTTTTTTAAACTGTTTAAGAGAGGTGTTTGTTCAAGTACACTACTCTCATTGATATAAATGTTTGTTTTTTTTGACAACATAACAGAAACATTAAGAAACACTGCAGCATCACAAACTAGTCTCCAAAAGACCATGAAACAGAATCCCCTCCTCTCTAAAAGAGGAGTTGTTGTAGGTGTTTTGTATTAAACTGCATTACATTTTCCCAGATGTACAGGATAAACTCTATTCTCTTATTACTTTAACACATGTTCTTCTTGTATGATCATTTTCTTGTCCTTTGCTATTAATAACACCACTGTTAAACTTTTGTTATTGCCAAGAATCTTTGTGAAAGTCTTACCAGTTTTGTGGTCTACATTGTCAACACAATATGCATTACAAACGCATTATTATCAAGTTGCATGTATGATTTATGTATAAATTTAGTGCTGCTGCTATACGAGCCGACAAATACAGAACAGTAAGGTATATTTATAGGACAAAAAACTCAATGGTGGACACCGCAGCAGCGTACTCTGATATTACGTATAGTTGTACATTTAGGAAAACAGTAGTTAAACAGTCAGGTGTTGTGCTTCCCTATTTTTACTGAAAATGAATGTGTGATCAAATTTGCACTTGTAGATACGTGTCCATTCACCCAAACAGACACACATTTTGTCTGGACCTTAAAACAAAGTCGTAACCTTCAAACTGTACTTTGACGGTTTTCAGAGAGTGAGGAGAAAACGTCCTCACTTTTTTCACAATGTCCACACTGCGATGGATTATAACTCAAATTGGTCCTCAAAAAGACAGCTGTTCGAGTCCGGAGACGCACACACATAAACAGGCTTTGCCACCTTTCCCAGCTGGCATTTAGCCCGTCCTGAAATACAATCTGCAACACTCCCTGGTATAGTCCCTGTGAAAGAGGGTTGCCCTCCACTGAAGGAGGGTTCAGCGCATTTACAGTCAGTAACACAATATCTGACAGCATCTGATTGCTCCACTGGACCAGCCCCTACATTTTCTAAAGTCAACTGATAGGCCCTGAAGCTGGAGAAATGGCATGTTGAGGAAATGAGGCAATGTGTGTTGAAGGTGTATATGTAGGCTACTGTTTGGATGGTAACAGAAGAAACATTAAATTGTGAACTAGATAACTTGAACTAATCTACCTGTACTTATGATGATGATTCAACAACAACTCAGCTCCAGTTGTCTCCAGTGATTTCAAACAAAATCATGTAACTTTACCTATAAAATAACAGCTTCCAAATAATTTGATGGTACAATTACTTATAACAAAAGGGAGAAAGTTGACACTGTTGCACGGCAGCATGGCGTAGGATGTCACAATAGCATATCCAAAAATTCACTGTTGGTTCCCTCCCAGTAGAATAGTGGCATTAGAAGAGGGCAGTGCTCCCGCCAGTCAGATAAACAGAATATTATGCGGCAGCATCATGTATTTATCACTTGTGGCAGGAGAGGCTGTTGTTGTCTGACTGTTCAGCAGCTCTTTTGAATGTGTGAAACTATAATTTGCAAATATAGAAACGTTTTTTGAATAATTAAGACATATGCTATGCCTATGGAATATTTCATTTCAACACTAACAATTCTTACTGTCCTCTGTCCTAGCAATGCCCTGTGTGCAAACCCAGTATGTAGGCTTGCCCCATGACACCTTCTTCAGTTCTGAGCTCTTGAATTCTGACCTAAGTGCCAAACTGGTGATGGACATCAGTGGCCAAAAGGACCAGCTGTCTACGTCTTCGCTACCCAGTATCAACACTCTGGTGGGAAATGGCTACATGGGCGAGTTTGATGCTTATTCCTGCAAGATCACCACCTCTCCTTCCACCTCTACGGCTCCATTCAACCATGCCACAGTAGCTGAAAGCTCCAGCTGCCAGATGCAGAACCAAGCCTTCAAACTGGATGACCTCCAGGTGTATGGCTGTTACCCAGGCTCTTTTGCACTCAGCTGCCTCGATGAGACAATTTCATCATGTGGTTCTGACTATTATGGCAGTCCAGGGTATGCCACTGCTTCTCCTCCAACACCAGGCTTTCAGACTCAGTCTTTGCCTGTGTGGGATTCCCCTTTCAGCCCCTACAATTCAGCCCCCCCATCAACCTTGGCTGATAAGGCCGCCATGGCACAGCAGCTCTCCTTTTTCACCTTCAGCCCCCCACCAGAGCAGCACTCTCCCCTCGGACAGCATCAGGATGCTCAACCTGGCCAGGAAGACCCTTTCTTCCTGTCTCCTCAGCAGCATGTCCCTTCACTTTCCTGCCCCCCCATGTCGCTGGATCATGGACCTCTGGAAAGCCCTGGGATAGCGGAGGGGGCTATGACGTCTCCTAAAATCCACAACCCAGGACCTAGTGAGGGCCGCTGTGCAGTGTGTGGTGACAATGCATCCTGCCAGCACTATGGAGTCCGCACCTGTGAAGGCTGCAAAGGTTTCTTCAAGGTAAAGAGCTGAAGAGCATTTTGCAGGTTTGTTGTACTGAGTAGAGCTTTATAGACAAATCCCCCGTCAACATATCAACTAATAACCAGTAATAAAGGCATCAATGACATATCTCATCAATCTCGTACATCTGTCAGCCTTAAAATTCCAGCATCAGTCAGACTAGTTCAGCATGTTCAGTTCATAGTTGTTGTTTACCAATAATAATGCATTATGGTTATTTACTGTTCTTAAAGTCCCTTTCTCCTCTGTTTGACAGCGAACTGTCCAGAAGAATGCTAAGTATGTGTGCCTCGCCAATAAAGACTGTCTAGTGGACAAGAGGAGGAGAAACCGCTGCCAGTTCTGCCGTTTCCAGAAGTGTCTCACAGTGGGAATGGTCAAAGAAGGTAACCTAATGTAATATCAGACTGTCTCTCAGTTTTCAGTGACTTATGTACGATGATGTCGAAACACAGTTTGTAATGACAGTCTTGTGAAACCAAAGCTAAGAATGAAAGACACGTAACTGGATCTTAACAAGGCCAGCTGCAGAAAAAAAAATGCAATCGATACAGCAGCAGTTTTTTAAAGTATGTGATGCAGTGACAGTCCACGTGATCGTCACAGTCGTGCACCTTCAAGTCTCCTCCTCCTTCTCTCTGTCCCTGTCTTAGTCGTCCGCACAGACAGCCTTAAAGGTCGCCGGGGCCGTCTGCCCTCCAAACCTAAAACTGTGTCTGAGGCTTTATCCACGACCCCCAATGTCAACGTCATAGCCTCTCTTGTAAAGGCCCATTTCGACTCCAACCCAACCATTGGAAAGCTCGACTACTCCAAGGTAAATCTAACGTATTTTGCACTGATTATTAGTTTAATACATGTTTTAAAATGAAAGACCAGGCAGAGGACAAAAGTCTTTCCTGTATCGATGACTCTCCCCTCATCTTCCTCCTCAGTACCAGGAGACAGTGGACAACCTGTCAGAGAAGGAGGATGCGGGTAATATTCAGCAGTTCTACGACCTGCTTACCAGTGCTTTAGATGTTATAAGAACCTGGGCTGAGACCATCCCAGGATTCACAGACTTCTGCACAGAGGACCAGGAGCTGCTCCTTGAATCTGCCTTCGTTGAGCTCTTCATCCTACGACTGGCGTACAGGTCAGCTTCCTTTACGGTTGAAATATGACATGGGAGCCATTGTACAACCAGACTTATGTACATGTTTTAATACATCTGTTGCTCACGGCTCGGAATTGCAGGTCAAACCCCGAGAAGAACAAGCTGATCTTCTGTAACGGTGTGGTTCTCCACCGACTGCAGTGCGTTCGCAGTTTTGGTGACTGGATTGACTCCATTATGGATTTCTCCCAGAGTCTTCACCGCATGAACTTAGATGTCTCCTTGTTTGCTTGCCTTGCAACTCTTGTCATCATTACCGGTGAGACCTTCTGTTAGTTCATTACAGCCAATCTCTCTGCATCACATGCTCACACATCTTTGTATGACAGTGTAGCTCACGGTAGCATCTTCTGCACCCAGATCGCCATGGCCTCAAAGAACCCAAACGAGTGGAGGACTTCCAGACCCACCTCATCACTTGTTTAAGGGAACATGTGAGCGGAAACAAAACAGAAACAGGCCGGGCCCAGCCGAACTATCTCTCTCGTCTTCTGGGTAAACTCCCTGAACTGAGGACTCTTTGCACTCAGGGCCTACAGCGCATCTTCTACCTGAAACTGGAGAACCTCGTCCCTCCTCCACCAATTGTGGATAAAATCTTCATGGATACCCTCCCATTCTAACAGAAATGAACACGAGTTTGTTATTGTAACAATCCAAAAGAATGTGGAAAGCTCCTAATTTGAGGTTTTAATTGAACTCTAGTGCTGAACTTGTTTGGTGAGACGTCCGCTTCACCTCGCTCTATCCCTCTGACCTGTGTGCTGACAGAAGCCGGTTCAAGAGACCAGATGAATATCATCTTTCTAACATCACATTTAAGAACCTCGGCAAACTGAATGTGGTACCTGTGTGAGTATTACATGAGGATTAACTTCAGCATACTGTCACAAATAGAGCTGAAGTTGTCGGTCAAGCATAGTTTCTTATATTTTTTGCGTGCATTTTGAAAATGACTTCATTGCTGTGCTAGATGTCTGAATGTTAACCTGCTCTCCACCTGAGAAGACAGACAGTTTGATGGATGCAACAGACTCAGCAAAAAAAAAAAAAAATAGAAATGCACAAAACACTAAAGCATGTTTTTAAAAGTACTTTTAGATCCCACTGAGAATTTGAGATGGCAGAATATGTAGTGCGCAATGACGGACTCACATGTCCTGTTCGTTCAAAAGAACTCCTTCTGCTCCAAAAGGAAACAACAGTCCTAATCGCGCTCCTGTGAAAGCTCCTGGACCAAAGTTTACTCTTATTTTGATACAACCACTGACAAACCGTATGGCCTTAAATTAAACAAAATGTTCTGCTATAACCCCTGTGCTGCCCTTTGCAACACCTTGTGAGAGCTGCTGCAGGCGGGGTTACGGCTGACGCGTCTGGGGCTTCGACAAACGAGAGCAGACCGACTCAATGAGAAGTGAGAAAAGTGCCTTTTATAAAGCCTGAATCCTTGAGCAACGCAAAGTGACACTAAGTGAATTTCATTCCAAATATCACACATGATTTCTTACAAATGTGAAATAAATATAATTCACTGTCACCCTGAGGTCTGTGCCAGCATTTGATATAAGTAGTGCCTGAGGTATGCAAGTGTCGATATAGTGTGACGAAGAACATACAGCACTGGAGCGTTTCACGTGCTTAAACTAAAATGGCATCAAGGAATGATACTGCATTACAACCATCCATCTAAGGATTAATTTAGGTCAACGCACATTTCAGATTCTCCTTTTATCCAATTAGTTACTATAGTAAACACCGTTTATATGATTTGCATGACGTCCCCCACAGTGCTTGAAAAGTCGACGTTTCATGTTTGACATTTGGTGTTTTCTCGTCTTCGGCTGTTACATTTACAAATACAAAAACCCCTTCATGTGTTTTAAAGCCCATCTGTGTGTGTTTGTCTAAGTATCTTCCACATTCTTCTCAATTGTGCATTTTTTTACCTGCTGATTTTCTTTTGTGCATCTTCATCTCAGAGTGAACTACAGAAATCTCTTGAAAACATCACATCGGAATGTGATGACAAGATGAGCAGCTAAGAGCACTTCAGTGTTCAAACTATTTGAGATATCCGTCTTTCTCCTGCTGTATGTCTTTTGTTTTGAACAAACAGGGCTTTTTGTTACATGGTGCAGAAGTATTCGCCGACAAAAGGCATTTGATAATAAATTTTTGGAAAATACATCTCTGGTGTGTTTCATGTCCTGTGTGGCCTCTGTCATGACTTTCCTGCTTTGCATAGAATAATGAGATAAATTCAAATAGTAGATATTTTGTATCACATGAAAGAGTCTCTCCTACTCTGTGTCCCGATCCCATCAGAATAGACTGAGGCCCTGCTGCTAGTAATCCTAAAGGGGTGTGACGGTGGCAGAACCTGTGTATGACAGATACAGGAAATTACTCTCCAGTGGGGGGCCTTGTTCCTACATCCGCGGTCTCTGGTTTCATCCAAAAGGCCTTTCAGCTGTAACTCACTGCTGGGGAGTCCCAGGCATTTAACCCCTTAACAGTCAATGACGTAACATCTGACTTCTTTAGTTCTGATTTAACGCACAAGTTGTAACCCAAGAAAGACATTTCTTCAGCGTTTAAGTGTATCTAGAACATTATATTTCCACATCTAACAATTACAGTTCAACCTTATCATTCATTTGGAGGAGGTAAGTCACATTTTTACTCCCTCTGATTTTGGTCTCTATCAACTCCTGAGGGAAAAATCTGCCTCTTCAGCTGCTAAATGCTCCACTATGTTCACCTGCTAGTTGCTGGTTGCTCTCCGTGTATGCTTGCTGTTTGATATTGAGTAAGTATATCATACGTGTAACTCTGTAAACGACCCTATGAGGGAACCAAATCAGTAAAGTTGTGGCCAACCCCAAAACTACTTTAACTGAAAGCCCCTGAAGTACCAAAAACGTTGACCAGTCAATGCAGTGCAGAAAACAAAGTTAAGCCTATTTACACTAATAAAGTACTAATGGGGTGCAAATACATATTAATGTAACAAGCTGCATATTAACCAAAAGAGACCAAAGGTAGTCTCCTTTTCACTGAGCCGGTGTTACTCTGTCTCCCATGGTGTTTGTAAAACCTTTAACTAGAGGAAGGGAACACTGTGCCAGCCTCTGCCACAGCGACGTCAGATCTGGGGACATTCAGTTGCCTGCCACCTGATCATAGTGTGCACCGTGATACAGTTGTCTAGAGATAGGTGTTGGCAGACAGAGTGGAAAAAATAGACAAGGGTAGAAAAGAGGGGGTAATGTGAGAGCTACAGTCCATTGACTAAAGGAAAAAATGTGTCTTAGTAAGGTGTTGGCCCACCAGAGCCGCTTTTATACACCGTGGGTAGAAACTACGAGTCTCTGGAACTCCACCGGCTGGAATAAACACCTCTACATTCTTCTACAATATACTCTCTCATTCTGTGTTTTGATGATGGTCTTGCAGCTGGGTTGAGATCTGGTGGCTACAAGGGCCAAAGCATATGACTCATTTTCATACAATGGATCGGGGCAGTTTCATAATTTTTATCCACTCATTTACTCAAGGTTTTCTTTTAATTCGTCACCTGTGTAGCTTGCATGGAGATGTTAATTGCAGCATGCCGACAGTCATGAACAACATGCACAGTCTACTCACTAATTGACAGCATTGATCCTTTATAATTTTCATTTTGACCTTGTAGTCTTCACGGTCACATACTCATTGCAGGACAGTTTGCCCCTTGACATTGCCCAAAATACATTCCTCTGTCAATATATATCATGTCTGCACTTGTTTTTTGACACCCCCTTCATCCAAAAGTGGAAACGTACCATCTGGAGCCGGTATTGGCCACTTAACTTTAGAACTCTGTCCTGACATGCAACACTCTGTGTTCGGGGACGACCTGTAGTCGTACACCCTGAGCACACAAGACATTATGTTCTGACCACTCATATGTGGCTGATCCGTTGCACCAAAATGCCAACACATCACACTTTGCTTGTGCACATTCTCCCACTATACAGAAACTGTATATACTGCAACTGAGCTAAAACCAAAGTCCATCTGCTCAGTATTTAAGTACAATTTTAAGGTTCTGTTCTTGATGCTTAATACTTCTATTTGACAACCGGTCAAAGAACTTGAATTCTTCTCTACTTTAAGTTTATATTGCCATTAATTCATAGACACTTTCATTCAAGGAAAATGAAATTATAATGAAGGAAAGAAAGAATCTGAGTGTTTCCTCCACCTAATGACAATCACAACGATGGAACCTGGGAACATGATTAATGTAGGAATCTCACAGGAAGCTGAATGTATGGCCAGCCTGGATGGCCCCCAATGCCTATGATGAAGGAGGAGCCTCGCAGTAGACTAGTATTGAAAGAGGAACCACTCAGGAGGAAGGTCACAAGGCTGGAGATCACTGGACAATGGAGGACAACTTTAGAGCACCAGGCAAGTTCCCTGAAAATAAAAACCATCGGACCTCTTTGTTAGGAGGTGGGCTTGCCAGCTCTGGTCCAACATGTAGCGGACTAGTGGGCTCCGGTCGGGCTGGCCTCAATCTCAGGAACCAGAGTTTGAATGACTGGTCCGTTGATTGATTTTGAGCAGTCTGGGTTGAGTCTTGGATGGTACCTGGGAACCAGGTGCTGAAGCTGAAGGCTAGCAAGGCTGGTGGCCAGAATGTGGCTCTGGGATCACTAATTGAGGGTTGGCAGGCATTGGCTTGGTGGAAACAGGGATAATCATTCAATCCCTCGTTCAGCCACAACAACAATTTATAAATCCATGACCTGGGTTTAATCCTGCCATTGACAAACAGCTTCTCTGACTTCAGGATCTGGAATCACTTGCCAGGCAACAAGGAGGGTGTTCACACTGGAACACACCTCTTTAATTTCTATCTCAAGGGACACTGGGTCCATTCCAGCTAGTCCACAGAGAACAGATTTAAGAACAGGATTTAATCCGGCTGAGTCAATCATTTGGCCAGATTGTTCTGTTTCACTCCAGATTTTACTACACAAAACAGGAAAGCAGGGAAAATGACTCATGTGCAGGAATCTCACAGGAAGCGAGGAATATTTCAAACTGGACAGTTATTGTGTTTAATTGTAGAGTTAAGGGCTTGAGTTGGTGGACCTTACCCCGTGTCAAACAGTTCAAACGAAGGGGCAGGCCGAGTACAAGTGTCCGGAAGCTATCATACACAGAATGTCCAGCATCATAGGCAAGCAACACAGGCAGGAAGTAGGCGGGAATTATATTCCCCAAAAACAGTCCAAAAGTCATGCACGTGTGATAACACTGGAGAACTTTGTGGTTAGAAAATGTTAGAAGGGACAAGTGACACGAGGAGCTTCACAATATCAAATCTGGCCCTGTTTGAAAAAAGTTGGACACCCCTGAATTACACTAAGAATGGTCCAGCAATTAAAGGTGGAACAGATGACTATATGCACACAAAGGGTCCAACTTCAACATCAACAGGAAGAAAAAAAGGGTCCAACACAGAAGCATTAAGAGAGCAGGCCCGATTACGACACCACGTCCCAAATGTCTTGCCAGATTCAAATTATTTTTAGAATAATTTAACATAAATCACCACAGTGGAATAAAGTTAAATATTGTTTTATATCTATGAACTGATCTCTCACAAAAAGACAAAGAGAGTGGGTGTGTGTGTTCAAGAGGGAAAGAGAGCAGCAGGATATTGTTCCAGCGTAGGGAAAGCTAATAGGTTTGTTTGTGAGGATGTTGCACCTGTCGTTTATTGGTGGATTGAGCTATAAATAACTTTGTGAAGCTGTTTAGTGCTCTGTGGGGGCTTCTGCATTTCATTCTTCATTCTTCTATCTCCTCTCGCTTTGATTCTTAATCATGCACACGCCTACAAGTATTCTGCTGATATTGATCTTTATTTTCCAGAGCATTCCATAACTGTGAATCTACTTACGTCAACATGTCAGGTAGTGATGATAAGATGATGAATGCAGTGAATCCCATGTTACTTTAAATACACATTCATTTGACTGTGCACCAATACTAGTATGTGTGTGGGTGTGTTGTTGAGTGTGGAAAACCCTCTGGTAGTGTATTTATAGCAGACCATTGTTGAGCCCATAGAAACGTCTGTAATTGGATCTGGTCCCTCTCACTGAGAGAGTCTGGTGATAAATGACTCGGCAGACGTCATTGCTCATGCCGTCCCTGTGATAACTGTACACCCCACATCTCCGTCCAAAGCTCTTTTAGTCCTCGCAGGATTAAATTCATAAGTGAATTATAATTTTGAAGCTTGTTAAAGGAAGGGATGCAGGAAATCTGTTTGCACTGTGGACACATACTGTCTGTTGTTGTTGTGTCCTTGGGCATAGACTTAATTGACTGGTCACTTGTGTTGCACTTGAGAAACTAATGTCATGCAATAGCTCTTGCCTCTAGTATTACATCATATGCTTTCTAGAAACAACACTAAAGATTAGATAAAATACCTTATAAATAATGAATATGGTTGTTTTGAACCATAGAAATATAATATTTATAGACGCCATATCAGTTAATCAAAATTGAAGTCAAAAGACCTCATTCACCCCCTGGTGTCTGGTTGCAGTGCAGGTCATGAATTCAGCCTGATCCATGTTACTGGATGGGACTTCTTCCTTCTCTCAAAGATGGTTTCTATCATTTACTTATCACGCTCATCAAACTCCTGTTTGGGAATTGTATAGAAGAAAGTCTAGAGGAGATGCAACGCTAACTGTCCATAACCGAGATAGTTTTAAAATGTGTAAAATCAGTTGTTTGACAGTAAACTGAGCGCTGGCGATTGACTTGGGCGGCACGACGTCACAAGCATATTACAGCGCCCATATCCGGGATATTTTGGCTGCATTGTGGTACAGTGGGAGGAAGTGGAGGAGTGCTGTGAAGGAGCAGTCTTTGGTTCTGAACTAATCAGGAGAAGAAACTGTATATTTGATTACATTATAGAATAAGTGTTTTGTATTATCAGGAAAGAGGAAAAAGAAGTGTGATTTTTATAACTATTAATAGAAAACTAGAGGCAATATTGTCACTACAGCTTTAAGGATGTGAAGATGCTGGAAGAGAAGCACATGAAAGAAAGTACATCCTATGTTTCTGGGTGTGTCTGTGCGTGTGTGTCGGTGTGTGTGTCTGTGTGTGTCACTATGTTGGAAGCCAGAAAAGAAAATATGAGAATGTTACAATTATAAAACAAGATTGACAGGACGGATAGTGTTGCATTACCAGAGGACAGTTCTTGGCCCAGAAGTTATTCACAGCAAAGCCTACGCAGACACACACAGGCACACAAACACAGACACACACAGACACACAGGCACACACAGACACACACAGACACACAGGCACACACACACACACACACACACACACACACACACACCGTTGAGAGAGCCCCAACACAGGGATCAAGTGCAAAGGGATGGCGGCAGAGGAGGGGGGAAGTTGGCGGATAGGATAGCGTGTAGTGTGTAGTGTGGTTGTGTAGACAGGTTCAAGGTCAGAGCTAACACATGGTGCAAACCAGCAAGCATGAAGAGAAGGTGGTTTGTGTATGGGACAACACACATTCAAATAACTGTATTAAGACACTGCCAAACTGACCTTAATTCCCCTTTCACTGCTAAGGTTTGATTGTGTTGATGTACGATTTTACCAAGTGTGCAAAAGAACATTCGCATCATCTTGCAGGAGCTTTGAAAAGTGATAAAGTGAGTGTGGGTTGATTGATTTGTCTGTGTGTTGTATTTTGGTCAACTTATTTTGGCTGTAAAAAGCTACAAATGTATGTTCGCCATTGACTTCCTTTCTTTCTCAGCGTTATGTCGTGTCTCAGTTTAAAAAATATTTCTTGGTAGCTTACGAAGTGCATCAAGCAAGAGCTAATGAACCTAATACTTATACAGCAATGGCTACCACTGACAAGGAGTACTTCCACATCACAGGATGTAAACTCATTTGTCTTGTTGGTTAAAGTTTAATGCTTTAATGTTTGTACAGTAAGCATCAAGCCAGTAGGTGGTCAGATTAGTTTAGCATGAAGAAAGAAAGTCAGGAGTTCCACATACACACGCTTTAGATTGTTGATATTATATTTTGGTATGTCGGGAAATGGTGGCAAGAAGTAAAAGTTCCACATATACAATGAGCAGTGCGTCTGGAAAGATACATGCTATTGTTTATTGAAACGAAAGTATGTTGAATAGTAGTACCCATATAGAGTGTGTGAGTATGCAATTTTGGGAGCAGTGATAGTATTTTTACTATATAGTTCTTTCACACAAATGTTCACAGATGACAAGTTGTGGTTATGTGAGTCATAAAGGCTTCCTGGAACCTGTTTGTTGCCATGAGGCAGAGACTTCCTTTCCTTTGATTTGCCAATTAGGCCATGCATGTAGCAAATGTCTGGTTACGACATAAACTCAAGCAGAGAATATATTGTCAGCACAACAAAATGACGAGAAAATACATATTGTTATTGCTTTTCTTTTCATACAAAAATAAGGCAAGTAGCATGAATTTATTCCTGCCTGGGTTACATAACATGATTCATGGGTCAAGGAGTTAAAGGGTGCCCATGTACCCTACTGGCTTACATAACATGTCTGAGGTTGAGGGAACTGGCAACCCTCTTGGAACACAAGGAGCTGGCTGTGAACTTGTGAACTCAGCTGTCTTGGGGAGGGGACATCGAGTGCAAAATGTACTGCTCCTCCTTAGGGGATGGATGGCATGAAAGGTGGTCTGCCACCCATAAGACTCTGATGCTTAAATGTTGGTCTATTTTGAGACCAATATCAACCCCATGCAGCACATGACTGAGTAAACCATATGCCCCCCACCCACCCCAAACACCAAATACTCTCTTAGGAGACATGACTAAATACTTGGATGTACGCTACCTGTTGGTTAATGCTGAGCACGTGGCAAAATGTTACCACTGCCTCAAAATAGAAATAAAAAAAATAGACGGCTGTGACAAGTTTTTGTCGTTTTATTCTATTTTACATTGCAATCAATCAGATGTGGACTGCATCAGGAGGATTTGTGGTTAATGTGGTAAAATATGTTTAACATCAACTTTTCCGAAAGCTAACCAAATTACACCAGTCAACTGAAAATGAATTAAACAAAACGTTTCAATATTATACCGGGGATAAAAGTGTATTGTTTGGCCCATTCCACAACTATGAGCTTCCTGCAGGTGTCACCTCACCTGGTCACCTGAGCTCCTCCCTGAGAGACAAAATTCAGGGCAAACACCTGCCGATCATCGTCTTCGCTCTCAATCAGTCGGATCATCAGCGACCACCTGAGTGAGTAAACTTTATTTGTCTGAATGACTCACGGTTGGAAAATGAATCTCACAGAAAGAAAAGAAGGAAAAAACGAATTAATTTCGACTTGACTTCCGTGTTTTCAGTGAAACCGAGAACACGTCAGTGACTGTTCGTCTCCACATCACAGAGCAAATGTCAAGTTTAAAGTTTTCTCGGGTCACAGACAGGACAACAAAACTGAGATTTATGAAGCTGTTTCTTTACTGGTTGATGGAAAACAATTCAAATCTATTCCTGGGTGATATAAGGAAACAACAATGAGGGCAGATTATAAGCATCATTAATGCCGATCTGGGTAAATAACTGGGGAAGATGCTGGCAGGCAGAGTTGAAACTATTTTATTTTGCTTTCAGTAGACATGAAATATTAAACACTGGAGCACATTGCATATTTCTTTAAGCAGTCCTGAAAGGTAATCAAGCACATTTACTCGATGGGGTACTGACATATGATTTTAACACACTGGTGCTTTAGGTTTGTAAATTTTATTTCAATTGTATTGCAGTATTTTACTCCACTTTACATTTCAAAGCGAAAATACTAAACAGGGTGTTGCTCCTTCCTTGTTTGTGTTGATGGTAAAACATGTTGTAGACTCCAATGAAACTCAGAGATAGTGAGGTTCCCTTTTATGCAAAATAGTTTTCACTTCCTTGTTTTCAAGAGATACTTCCTCATGCTTTACATTTACCAAAACTGGTACATGTTGTTAAACGAACATTTCCACAAGTCCACCCTGGAGGAATAATACTTTTCCTAACTTTGGTTGTTCAGGCTTCATCTGACAAATGACTGCCACAATCACTAATGTGTGATTGTAGATAAGCTCAGCCACATAGAATCCCTGTTTTTAACAGGAAGCCTGTGAGACGGAGGAGGCTCGAAAAAAGAAGATGAGTCCAGAATTCTTTGAACTACAATTGATGAGCTTATGAGGGGTCAGTAAATCTGCATTGCTATATAATATACCTTGTCCTTTATCTTAGAGGAAGAGTGTCTAATTTGTGTTAAAAGGCTGCATTTACTGCTGCACATAAGAATGACTTTGAAATGGGGGGGGGGGGGGGGGCAGCCAGAAGCTTATGCTATTTAGAGGCCTTGGCAAGGAAAAGATTGGGAACTCCTGTGCTAGCATATGGCTTTATGAATAGTATAATTAATAATAATAAATAATAATTGCAATGCAATATTACCTGAGGTTATTTCACTAGAATAAAACATTGTCAGTGAATGTTATTTTTACCTAAATCATAATGTACAATAAATGGTCACAGCAGTGAAGACAACAACTCCCAGGATCCTGTGCTATATCAAATGCCATCAAACTACCCTTTAGATATAGTTGTGATTGAGAGACCTCTAGTGGTAGACATTACATACTGTATGTTGTTTAATACTGTGATGCCATCTGTGGTTTTACTAGCCGCCGATCTGTGAGCTGGTGAGATGGAGGAAGCGTACCGTGAGCTGTACCAGGAGTTCATTCGCCTGAGGTCACTTTGCCTGAGACAGGCAGCTATGTTGCATCAACTCACAACAGCCCTGCAGAAACAACAAGGTCCGCATGAAACCCATTTGTAAAGCTCACAAACAGGTGTCATGATTCACTGAACATATCTAAACCTGTCTGTTTGCAGGTGCCACAAATCCTAAAGGAGAGTTAAGCAACTCGTGTGTCCAGTTCATCCAAGAGATCCCAGTATATTTCCAGGGAAACCCAGTAACAGCAAACAACCCTGCAGCAAAGTCTAACGACAATCAAATCTCTAGAAATGTGGCGAGTAACTCTAATCGCCTAGCTGAAGACATGACCAAGCTCTGCATGAATGGGTTCCAGCAGAGAGGAGATGATAGGAAAGTAGAAGAAAGTAAATCACAATTATTAGCCCTGGACTCATCAAATCCAAAGCCAGCAGATAATCCTGGTGGAAGCAGGACTCTCCACACATCGAGGGTCAGTGCTTTCAGTGGAGGAACATCACACAAGTTCTTCTTCGCACCACCATCTCTAAATTTGATCTTTATATTTTTTGCATGTTCTTCCTCTCAAACTCCTCTGTCTCTTTGTCTTAGATGCCGGTGGCAGAGGGCTTCATGAGCCAACCCGGCAGATTGCTGATGTCAGACGTGGCGCTGCAGTCTCACGTGTGTGACTTCTGCGAGGCTGTTTTCCCTGGATACACAACCACCAGAGGAGAGTTCCTACGACATCTCTACACCCACGTCACTTAGACTGACCCGGCTTGTTTCTGGCTCCACTGTGATGGAGCTCTAGATACAACATAAACTGACTTCTTCCTTATTTTCTATATAAACTTCAGGGTGTATATAGACTTCCAATATAATACTGAGTCAGTAATAGTTTTAATTATATTATGATGAGCCCCTGTAGCTCAACGTATAAACTGCACGCATATAACTGCCCTAACTGCAGCCTGACTCCAGACAAGGATCTTTTTAGCAAGTAATACCTGTCTTTGTACCCATGTTTTCTATTTTTTTTTTTACTGAACTGTGAATAGTGAAATAGAAGCAATCTTTTCTTTTGGGAAATTTGCAACAAACAGACCTGACCAACGCTTTGTTAGATCTCCAGATTTAAATGAACAAAGTGTCTATGTAGAGGACATATTTGTGGGGACAAACAGGTTCCCAGGTTTTTCATGAATGGTCCTTCAATGTCTTTCTAAATGCTTGCGCTGAGACATTAAACTGATCAGCTGTCAGCTCTATGTAACGGAGGAAGTAGTCTCGGCTAAAAATAGACTCAAAGAATTAACTGCCTAATCAGTGGTGTTGACAGCGGCTTGATGTTGCCGTCTCCCTCCAACCACTGCCACTCTGACTGTTCCTTTCATAATCTCTGTAAAGAAAATAAGATTGGATATAATCTTATAATCAAAAAGCTGAAGGTACCATATCACCCTTGACATTTTGCCAGGTTCCTTTGGCTTTAGTCAGATGATGAACACAATAGTGATCCTTTATCATTACTTACTTAAATAAAATAAACAGTTTTTTCAATGCCTCAAATCGCATTCCTTTGATATCTGAGGATTTTGTGTCTTCAGGATCTCTGGTGTCTGCAAATAAAGAGAGAAAGAGTGTGCATGTGTGTGTCTTTGTGTGGATGCGTCCTGACGACATCACTGCTACAGGTGAGTCATGCAAACAGCGAGGCTCTGTGCAGAGCGTCAGCGAAACAAACAAGACGACAGCAGAGGTGTTGCTGGCTGTGTGACGCAGCTCCAGCAGCCTCTTCCCCACATCAGTACTGCCAAGAATAAGATGTATATTTGTAGAATACAATGCAACACAGTGTGGCTTTAAGCAATAAAATAACATTTATTGAGATGTAACAAAATAAATAATCTGTTTTGCAACACAATTAACTTAGGAGGTCACTGATGCTCAAGAGACAGACAGGAGAGACAGCTCGCTGCCTCTCTGACATACTCTTTGAATTTGTATCAACATGAGCCTTGTTGTTATATAAAGCATTTCAGCAATTCCATATCAGGGCCAAATAGGATGAAGTACCTTGAATCAGCTGCTTTGTCAAAGATCAAGCACTACCAAAAAACTGACAGTAGAGAGTGATGTGTTTCCCTGTTCCTTAGAAAGCCTCAAAGGATAAAGCTGCTGTTATAAAATGGGAAACATGGTTGGCGATGTTAATCTCCCAGAAAGTCATCCCAAAATCACACCGCCATGATATAGATTTCTGCTGCACATAAAACAAAATATTGCATTGAAAATAAAAAACTTTTTCTGAAAATACCATTAAAATTAATTTTTTTAACCTTTTTTTTTAAATTATCTGAATTTTTAAATGCACGTTTGAATGCATGTTTATCAGAGGCTGTACAATGGCAATTTTATTTATTTATTTTTTATTTATTTATTCATTTTACCATTTTCTATGCAGATGTCCAACATAATGCAACATTTTGTCTGTTTTTTACTTGTGCCCAAAATCAAATTGCCTTCATGGATCAATTAAGTAATATTGATTGACGTAAAACATTAAAGTGTTGATGAAAGGGGAGAGCAGCTGAGCTGAAAGCCCCAACATCAGTGAGTGTCCTCCCTGCTGAGTGGCTGTTGAGCCCGACACTGAGCCAACGCTGAAACCTGATTTCAACCAGCAACAAGTCATCTTCTCATTGGAAATCAATCAAACATCAGAATGCTTATTTCATGTCGCTGACTTAAGCAAAGGTGTTCTGAGTACATTTGATGAAAAACATACAATATTATCTCCAACAAAAAACACATCAGCCAGTTGTTTGAAGTATTATTTAAAATATGGTAGAGAGAAGGGATGACCCAGTCCCACGACCTCTTCATCATCTCATGACTAATGAGAGCAGATGCAATCAAGGATAAAAGGCTGGTGAACTTCAAGGTTGTACATGCTCTAAGAAACCTGAATCATCATCAGCTTCAGAACCTTTCTGCTTTTCCATTCGTGAAGACTTTACCTCTTTATCTTTGGACGTTAAATTGTACCTAACACACTGACTTAAAAGACCTGAATATCCGTTGTCTCCTGAGGGTAATGAGAGAATAACATCGTAACTTAAAACATTGATAAAAGTGTCCTCACAAAGCCAAATCTGTTCTACAGTATGTTACTCAGGCTGAAGTTAAAAGAGTCCATTTCCATAGTTGCAGTGCCCCCTGCTGCGTTTCCTATTGAACAGGCGGCACTTCTGACACACAACATTGCTCACAACCAATTGATGAATTCACTACCAGCTAGAATATGCAGGACGCATAGTTTGTGTATTTTAAGAGAAAAACAAAAAAGGCTGTGAAATTTACATATTTACTGAATAAAGAGTCAAAAGAGAAAATGTTGAAATTGATCCACACCTTCAGTGTTTAAAAGTCACTGCAGGTTTTTTAACATCAATTCTCGTTATCTCTTTACTATATTGATTATGATGTCGATCAGATTGTTCTCTCCATCCAATGCTCTTAATGTCACTGATGTAAGCACAGGTGGGTAAAACCTGCCAAGTGGCCGCCGATGTGGCGGACTCAAGCACAAGTTCCCTGAAACTGTCCGGTGATTTCATTTCCCTCTGTGGTTAGAGTCGTCTTTGGGGATGCCAGGGCTACTGCTCCTGCACACTGTTATCGAGCTCCGCCTCTCTGCTTTACTGTCATGCTCTGTGAAGAGAGGAAAAAGTGATAATGAGACCCGGAGCATAAATGTTACCAACAGTCACATTTTGACTGGCATAAATATGAAGACTGGTTAAAATAGAAGTGCACTCAGAGACCTCCACCAAGGTCTTTGTAAAAAAAAATGCTCTTTTCCGTTGTGTTTAATTGATCCGCCCCCGTATTTGATGGGCTCGTCTTTGGCTCATGTTACGACCCTCCATGAAGTTTCACGACAATCAACCAGACAGTTTTTGTGTAATCCTGCAGCCACACGGAACATAACACGGACTAATATCCAGGGAGCACTGAGAGTTTGACTTCTGATAGTGGTTCCCTACATTATTACTGGATCACCAGGTCAGTTGAAAAAAAAAAAAAAGTCTAGTTCCATGTTAGGTTTTAGATTTAGACTTTTATTCTGATTTGATGCCGTTGACGCACACAAAGCTTTACATTGACCAGACAAAAGGTTATACTGAAATAAAGGCTAAATATTAGTCACAGTAATCAAGATGCAACAGTTTTTGTAAATCTTTGAGTAATAGTTTGGGGAATTCAGCAAGAAACTCTCCCACGTGGAGTGAAGTCATCACAGCTGTTGAATAACAGATCTATAACAAAGTCTTATTGTAAGTATAAGGACTTTTGTGCTGGTGATGCAGCAGTCATGAAGTCAACAAATCAAGTGCAGGATATGGGTGAAGAAATCCAACAAAGGTTGATTTCATCGTGTGTTTGAATTGCAACAATGACCTCTGAGGTGCATTAGAGCCACGAAGACACACAACAGCAGCTTCTGCAACAGCATGTTAGTGCTCGAGATCTCAAAAGCACTGACAGTGTTTCAGTTGTGTTCAGGACTCAAAGAAATATCCATTTGCTGGTTATTCATTTGAAGAGTTATTTTGCGAAAACAACTAAAAGCCATTCTTAAAAGGGATAACAAACAAATATATTTAAAGTTGACTTGAATATACCTAATAAATTGGCCATTGTGTTTAATTGTAGCATATTCTTGCATTTATCAGATTATGGCAATTATCTCTTTATTGTGTCCATTTGTTCTAAAAAAAAAAAAAAGTAGTATAAGAGTATATAAACCATTTTATTTGTAATAACACAATAATTTAATAGCACATATTCAGTAACATACAAGGAGGAATATAAGAATGATGATTTTGTGTGAATGATTCAAGTGTTAATATGATGAGAAATGACACTGGTTCAATAAACGTCAGAAGATAAGTTGCGGCACAAAAGACGTCAAAAGGAGGTGGAAGAAAGTTCTGATTAATGAGTGAGACACCGGAAGGAAACTTAGATACGTGAGGGAACAAAAGGCAAGATAAAGTGAGAGAGATCCACGTCAGAGATTAAACATATGTCATTTTTTTTGCGTTTTCCACAGTCCTTTTGGTAGAGGGAGAAGATGTAGAAAAAAGACTGTGCCATTTTCCTGCCTACAGGTTTTATTTTTGTATACTGTCGCTTGGTGAGTCAATGCAACGCCCCTCCAATTACCTCCCACTCCATCGCCCCCACGCCCCATCCATCCCGCCCTTCAGCCCACACAACTAACACACTCTGACGTCAGTTGCTGCTGAGGTGGTGGTGGTTGAAGGAGGGGGGGTCTGATTCTGTCGCCCACAGAGTGCTTCCTATTCCCCCCCCCCCCCCCCCCCCCCCCCCCCCCCCCCCCCCCCCCCCCCCCCCCCCCCCCCCCCCCCTCCCCCCCCCCCCCCCATTTTTTTTTTTCCCCCCCCCACTCCCC